>OMLP01029323.1:16258-39826 GCA_900302685.1 Spondyliosoma cantharus | reverse complement strand
TGCATTTGCATGAAGGGATGAAGATTTATTGATGTAACAGGCATTTACATTGAAATGAACTGGTGCAGAACTAGTTACACCGACTGGTTTCTGAGCTGACGACCGGACAGTTTGATCAAACAGCACGTTCGTTCAATTAGAGCTGAAATGAATCGTTGCTAAATCGATTAGTCATTTGACAGATAATTATTAGCAATGTTGGTAAGCAATTATTCATTTCAGTCATTTTTTCAACAATTGACTGGTTAAGCTTCCATTTTTCTTCATCTTCTATCATTGGAAACTGAATATTTTGGACTGAAAAAGCTGTTTAGTTCCTCTTATGGCAACAGGGGTTTGAGAAATTGTGAATTTTTCACTAACTTCTGACATTTTGTAGACTAAAGATTGTTTGAATTATTCAGTTCTTAAGCAGAACAATTTATAATGAATATCAACGTTTTGTTCAGACCTTCATTGATTTACCGCTCATTTATTCATGTTCAACAAAGAGATATAACAGTAATGGTATTGGCTCATCGACGCTCATTGCTAGGCCTGGAACGATATGAGAGTTTCATGTCATGGTTATTCCTTCCAACATAATTGCGATGAAAACTAAAAACATACTTGAATCACTTTAACCTTACAATTTGTTGGGAAAAAGGATCTGTTATTTTTGAAAAATCTTCAATAAGTAATCATAAATCTTAAAGTCCTCCCGCACAAATAACGGATAAATAAACGGTGGTGACCTCATCTCCGCGTCGGTCTTCAGCTTGCAAGCTGCAGTATTCACACACATCCAATTAAACTTGCTTTTCTCGGGGGTGCATCGTGCGAGCCACGGTGACAGGCTTCAGCAGTTTGAAATAAATCAAGAATCCCATATAGCGCTGTGTGTCAGCGAGCTACACAGCTTTTTCAAGCCATTCTTGCGAAAATATTCACGATTATCCCGATAGTAACGTTTCACCATGATCAACTTATTGTGAGCATTTTTAAAAAATGTTTTCGTCGCCCCATGAATATTTATTATATTCATCTGAGAAAGGAGAGTAATGAACTGAGTATGCTGAAGGAATAACACTACGCATGTGTAGTGCCACAGTGCAGTAGTACTATAGTCACACGCCTTCACTCGCACTTCAACTAAAGTATAAGCATGACTTCTTATGACAGCGAATACAGACGTCAGGAGTGGATGTGATGTGTCGGCTTAGTGAGTTCAACCTGAGTTTCAGCTCTCAGCTCTGCATATTAACTGTCATGCATTGTGGCGTGTAATTTCAGGCGAGGACACGAGTGCAGCCTCCTCAGCGGGTTATCCGCAGGAATGTGCATTACAGAATGTACAGTGAGGCATTACAAGGCCAGATTTCTATTAATTGGTTATTACAGGGATTAATTGGATTGTGCTAATTCTCAGTCTTAGCGATGCAGTAAGTCTTTACTTCAGAATGATAGAGTTCAATCAACATCAGCGTTTGTAGGAAAACAGATGTCGGTTACGGTTCAAGTAGTTGGTCTGGAAAAGGTTTCATAAAGCTCTTTAGACAGACGTATTGTTGTGTAATGAAGGGATTATTCTCAATCATGTTGTTGATATAATACACACTTTTACAGTTTATTACACTTGGACAAAGCTAAGACAGTTTAAAGGTCACAGTCTAGACACAAACTCCTCCAAACAGCTGTCAGTATAAACTCAGCAGCATCAAACCGCAGCCTTCAGAAGCACCATGAAGTTCAATCAACGCCTCTTTTAGAAACCTTCAGGATTTATTAAAGGACTTTTGTATTAGATGCAACTTGTTATGCACCTAATGAACTGGCAGCTAGGCGCAAAGCACTTGTCATAAAAGTCGTGTTTATAAATCAGCTTCCAGTCAGCTAGTGAAGTTTTTCATTGACACGTCAAGCCGCTGCTTCAAGTACGCTAGTTAAAAGTAACACTGCAGGTAACTTTGCTCCAGAGATCTTCTTTTTTAATTTGACGTCCGCGGAGGATGTAGTGTTGTCCGGCTACACGGCCTCCTCATGAATGCATCTGCAAAAACCTCTGAGACATTTACAGAAAAGCTACATGAATCAAATCCGGACTGAGACTTTTGACGGGCTGCATGAAATCCGTCAAGAAAATTGTCGTTTGTCAAGTAAAAAACACGAAAATCGCCAAAACACACATTGTATTGCCTAGAGGATTTGTATTCTGCACATGGACACTTGTTTGCAGCGAAAAACATATTTAACTGTCAAATTAGCCTCAGCTTGTTGACTGAGCAGCTGTACATTTGCTCAATGTACTGTACAGTCACCAGGGGAGGCGTTACATAATTGGAGCAAATCACTCAGTTTGTAAGACTTTTCCCTCAAACCCCAGCAGGGTTTTTACCCGTTTTATAGCTTCAACGGTCTCTTTCGAAGGAGATATAAAGTGACTCAGTGCTGTGCTGCAGTGGAGGACGTTTGTTGTGAGCGTAAAAGCCACTCAGCGTCCTTACTAAAAGGTCACATGCACATACAGCGCACTGATAGGATCAGTGGCAGAGAGTATTAACAGGCAGATCTCATTGAGTGTAAGTGGATGTGTGAGGTGAATGATCACCTGTGATACATCACATGTTAGCTGACTAAGAAAGTGATTTTAATTCAGGCCCGGGCAATATATCGATGTTGTATCATTATAGTTATGTAAGACTAATATATTTTGTATGTTTTTATATCCTGATATGACGTGAGTGTTTTCTTTTCCTGGTTTTAAAGGCTGCGTTACAGTAAAGTGATGTCGTTTTCAGAACTTACCAGACTGTTCTACTTGTTGTCTACTTAACATTATGTCCACGTTATTGATGATTATTCATCAAAAGTCTAATTTTGTTATTGTAAAAGCACCAAAAGCCATCCATACAATATTGTTGCAATATCGTTATCAGGGTATTTGATCAGAAATATTGTGATATGTGATTTTGTTGCCCAGTTCCAGCATTTATGTAGTGATTTTGACAGGATTTCAAAAATAGCAAGATATATGATATATAAAAATATCTGATATCCGGCAGATGTTAGCCATCACACATGTATTGGTATAGGAGTACACAATGTGTTGTTGATAATGGCTGATATGAAAACGTTTTGGTGTAAAAGAAAGCACAGCAGTGTTTGGTGTTATTAAATTTCGAGGGACGTTCACTGTTTCAGTTCACTGATGCCATTTGAGACGATTGAGTTGCGGCTAAACTGTTAAATATCCTGCCCCCATTACACATTTTTGTTACAAGTGTTTCACAACCACATTTGAGGGATCACTGCAAAAGATGTGAGAATTTTAATATTGGTATCGGCGCCAAAAACTGAATATCGGTCAGGCTCTAGACGTAAGGCAGTGACTGTTTTGATGACTTGCATCATGACTTGATAGAAAATAAATGACTTGAGACTCGACTTGGACGTGGTTAAAGACTTGTGACAAGACTTGTCAAAGTTTTTTTAGTCTGACTCTCCGTATTTCACTGTTTAAAAGTAATGGCGAGATCATTTTTTGTCAGCTATTTTTTTCCCTGAATAATATCCCTGAATGTCAATGATTATAACTACCGGTAATTGATTTATAAATTCTAAATTGTGTTCATGGTTTTGCTTTTTTGAACAGGTTAGATCAATTGGCCAATGATATCATTATTTATACAGGTACTAATACTTTGTCTTCTCTCTCATAAAGACCAGATACTGCAGGTGAGATACGAGTGTCCTGGGAGGGGTCGGCAGTGACTTGACTCGGGATTCGACTTGCCCAAGAAAAAAAAAAGACTCGGGACTTGCGTGAGAATGAGTCACATGTCCCGAAAAACAATCTGATATTGATTTTGAGGAGAGAGTCTAAAAAGCCAAGTCAATAAGGGACCGTGCTGTCAGTGTCACCTGAAAACAAGCGCCAGCTCGGTTTCAAGCTGGTGATTTGTTGACATTTACCTCATACACATACATGCACACTGACAGCCACTTGGAGGGATGTCATGAGAGTTGAGAAAGAGAGAATTCTTCAGACTGTGTGTTTTCATGTAACGCTCAGACAGAGGCCTATAATTAGACATCCAAACTCCATACACACCGTCTGTGTTTCTGTGAGCCTCCCCGTGCTCCGTACAGCAAAGGCTTTCTCGTACTTTTTATCATTTTAACATCCCGAGTGTCAGCTCCGAGGCTATTTCATGTAATTTTTTTATCGCTATTTTTATGGCATTTCTGTTTTTATTAGATAGTTTACCGTCGGGAGTGCCGGAGAAGTTTATTTGATAGAGGTGGCGAGCTGCATAAGAACTGCTCCTCGGCTCGTAACGTCCTGAAGACACAGCGTGCGTCATATCCTGACAAGACACCGGAGCATCCATATGAGCTTTAGAGAGGTTCCACTCTTTGTGCAGCCGCTCCCGCACAGCACTTACAGGCCCTTGCTCGAAGGCACCATGGGAGACATAATAATGAATTTCTGTGGATAGACTTCCCAAGAAAAGGATTAAGTGCTCACTGTGAAATTGAAATAGCTGCTTTGCATTTTCCTCACTTTTCATTTGAATCATGTCATGACATTGTCACTACAAGAGATTTCCAGTTAACCAGATTTCTTTCTCACTTTGACAAACCCCATGTTTGTGATTAAATGCATGGCTGACATGTTTTCACCAGAAGTTGTGGAATTACACCAGATGTCATTTACACTCACCACTAATGAAACACGCAGTTTGGGATTCCAAACCGAACAATATGAATGAACTAAATAACAATAACAGACAAATACCATAATTCATAAACTATTACACTGATTGGTGGTATTGTTGGTCCTGCCCTTTCCTTTTGAGCAGACCATGACTAAAGACCAAATGTGACAGCTCACACACAAGTGTTTCCAGTTGTGATATTAAGGTGGGGTCAGCCTGGCTTCAGCACAGTGTAACACAAGTTGACTTAATTACCGAGCCTCAAGAAGTTGGCTCTGTATTTCATTCACACTGTGGTCATTCCAGATCTCTGTTCAGTTTGGTTCTGGCACATGAAGATGAAGTCCTCATTCTTTTACCACATTTACCATTCTTCATTTTCACTGGTTGTTTCAGTTGTGATCCTAACCAGGGAAACTGTCTGCAGAGAGCCCAACGCATGTTTTCCCTTAAATTTGCCTCAAGCGGTTTCCATCAGAAAGCCTTTCTGGCCTCAAAAGGCTGTGGGAAGTCAGGTGGTGTTGTATAAAGACCAACAAAGCCCACATAGGGAGGAGATGGTGGTGGATGATGGGGGCAAACAAAGGACTACCCCCCAGGATACAAACTGGGGTTTCAGTGAAAAGAGAAAAAAAACATTGTCTGTGTTTAAATTTAGACACCAAGACTTCTTAGGTTGAGGAAAAGAGAACTCATCCTCACACCTAAACGACTGACTCAGCAAAAATCCCTCCATTATTTCTGTAACTTCTATAACAAAGGGAGCGGTTGTATGCTACCTGATTTACTTCCCTTATTGACAGCGGCAGTAATTAGTGAGTGAAAAGAACTCACCGCTAACTTCTGACCCTTACCCTGATTTAAAGTCCTGCCCTTGTTTAATCCAACCATCCACTCCCGACCTCCTCCCTATACTGACTTTTCGCTTTTTATACTTCTCTGCCCGACTTCCTCCTTTGTACCTGTAAAACTACTACAGCCACTAGAAGTCTCCACCATCAAACAAACATAAAAATGGGTCTCCTGCTTTTTTATATCCTGCTTTTTCTGATAAGGACAGGACTTGGAAAAGATCATCAAACGTGAACATATCGCGAAGCAAACATTCCCATGGTCTGCGCGTTGAGGCAAGGAATACAAGCCAATCACAGCACAGGAAGGTGGGAATACGTGGAACACACAAAAAATGAATGTGATAATGATATCACATTGTACATGTGCCTGTTCAGAAGGCTGTCACTGCTTCAGTCTTCCAGCTCCGCTGATGCTTCAGCCCCCCCAAAAAAACAAAAAACCCTGCGGCTGTTCTTCCTGCTGCTCTGTCAGGCACTCGTTGCCACATTCACTCAGTTTCTGGACTTGATGTGACACTGACGATTTGACCTGGAAACAGCCAACCTCGGGCTGTGACCTAATGTTCCCCCATCAGCGAGGATTTGATGCTCCCTGCTGAGAAAGAGCACTGAGGGAGAATCTGCCTCTGATGTGCCCCTTTTAACCCCCTTACAAACACACACACACACACACACACACGCACGCACACACACACTCACATTCATACATTCCACCTCTGGTTTGTCACCTTCCCATCACCCCCACTACCACCACCGACTCTGTACAGTTGGATTAGGGGCTGATGTCTAATCTCATTCTAATCCTGTCCTGTTAATCTATGTGCTAGAAGATCTGAGCTCAAAGAGTGAACGCACTGAACCTCGCCACTGCGGGAATAACACACACTCTCGCTGATTTAAACCATGTTTGTTTCCGTCTGTTCGAGTCTCGCTCTCTCTCAACATGTTAAAACTCTCGTTAGTCCCCAGAACACGTAAATCTCCTTTAGATTTGTCCCGGGGCAACACAATCTGTTTACAGTCAACTGTAATGAGGGCTGATCCCAACAGTCTTAGATAGCCGCCCTGACCTTTACCCTCATCGGAATTAGGCACACACAAATGTGCACAGTCAGGCAGCGGCTCTCTTCGGCGTGGCACACACCAGTTGGCACGTGTTGTGCTTCTTTTTTTTTTTTCTTTTTTTTTTTACAGACTGAGTGAAAGGGAGTAAAAGTAGTAGTTAGTTTAAGAGCCTTTAACTGCTTCCCAGAAATGACATAGAATTATGGTATTATACGGCGTAGTTGGTGCCATGTGAACACACGCGCACGCACATACACACTCTGTGGACAGCAGACAGACTGTGGGGCGGTGGGGTATTTTTGGTTCGGGTAATAGTATAAAATAAGGAAGGGTTCACCCAAAACACTATTTGCCTACAACTCCCTGTACGTCTCTCTGCTTCTGTAAAACCTCACATTCTTTCCCTCCTCGGTGTTGCGTGTTTGTTTCTGCTAATAAAACGCCAACGCCCCAAATTGGGAATTTAAATACAGTATATCGCTTGTAATGGCCATGTTTCACGTGTTATATAAAGAATGAGCAAAATAGAGGAGTTTAAGCGGCGGCGCTTACGAATGTAAAGTGCTGCACGGCCTGAGATGATTTGACTTTTTGACATGGACTCGGTAACTATCAGATCAGTAACCTACGTTCATGTTCCCCTCAGGATGAATCGTGATTACATCCGCTTACTTTTCCTCTTGCAGGACAAAAGTAAAATTTTCCAATTTTTTTTTTTGTTTAACTTTACCATTACTCTCATCTATGTTTTGCCTTAAGTGCTGATTACTAGGGGTCCTCATAACAATTTGTTCATCTTTGAAGCTTCACTGAGAATTACTCGTGAATATTTGAAGCTTTCGACCAGGACAGGAGTGGAGACATCAACCACCGCCCTCGCCTCCAAAGTCTCTATAACTTGATGAGCGACTGAGCGTTTAGCAGGCCTGTTCCGTCGAATGCGTGTGAGATGAACAACTGAAAAAACGCGACCCAAACACCTCGTGTCAGACGAAGTCTTCATAGTGCTTCATCAGCTAGCAGTTCAAAAGCCCTGAAACTATTAACTTCATGATCACATTCTGCTCAAACGGCTCGATCAGCTAATGGATTAATCGACAGCTCAGCTCACCTTTCCTCTGCAGCGCAGTCTGCAGTGACAAGAGGGTTTTGCACCATTCCTTTACTTGCACGTAAATGCAAATATAGCAAATATTGATATAAGAGGCGAGACAAGCGGCCTCATTGATTTGCGTGTTGACCGGAGCGTTGCAGAGCTCTGCTTGCTGTAGGAAAACTGTGGTGGAAGTCATTTTTTCGTGTCAGCCTCTTATGCAGTCGTTATGCAGAAAACTGTGAACGCACCAGCGCAAAAAAAGAGCACAATGACTTCACAAATCACAGAATCACACTGAAATGATAAAAGCCACAGATTTATTAGACACTAAGAGGTAGATTGCAGCTTTATAATCTACTCCATTTCCCCTCCCTCGCTGCTCCTACTTCGGTTGATGGTCTTTTCTCTCCTCTCTTCCCTTCCTCACCTCTCCCTCTTCTTTCATTTCCATTTATTGCCTTCTCATCCCTCCATCGCTCGCCTCTTTCATCGCTACGTTACCACCCCACCCCCCTTCTTCGCTTTTTCGGTGGATAGTAAAAAAGGTAAAAGTGTACTTTGGGAGGAAGGCCATGTGGAACGTTAAATCACATACAGGTGCCCCTTAAATGGTGAAGAGGGTGTTAGGCGGAAAACACACACTCGCACACACGCGTTCATGCACGCAGACGCACCGGCAGCCCCTCATTTAGGCAGCAGTAATTTGCCGCAGTAAGTGACAGGGTTATTGTAAGACGCTCATTAAGAAAGGGAAGCAGCGAATAAAGGTCTGACTGAAGGGAATAAATTCAAACCGCTGCACCGCTTTTACTGCCCAGCGTAAGCCGCTTTGATGTGGTGTGTGATGGCAGCACCGGGGCAGACTGAGGGCGTGTGAGCGTGTGTCAGAGTGCTACCTATGTCCCTCGAAACACTCGATTTTTGATTTTTTTTTACGTTTTATTCGCATTGTGGTCGCTGCGGAACGTCCGATTCCTGCCTTACACGCGTCGTTCGCAGAGCGCCGCGTGTATGCGCCTGTTTTTTGCGGCGTCGAGGGTCAGAGGTCAGATCCACGAGACTCTGACGGCGCGAGGTCACCTCCTATGACAAACTTTCATCTCAGCAGGCGACGGAAGGAAAAGGAGGGACGTGTGGATGAAAGGAGCGAGGCAGTGGCATTAGGGGAAATGGAGGGGAGGCAGAAGAAGTGGTGGAAAGTGATCCAAGGAGAAGGATTGAAGGTGAAGCAGAGCTGACGACAGGATGAGGAGACAGTCAAGGGAAAAATAGAAGGAAGGTGCAAAGGTGCCTTGCGGTGGTGGTCTGTGAGTCTGTCTGGTTAAGTTCCATCATATGGGATGTTGAGTGACACTGAACTCGTGCAGCGTTAATGGTAGTCACCAGCACTCATTCCGTTGCAAGTCACAAGTAATTTGATCAAAAAAGCAGCATGGCTGTCTGATGCGTGTCAGTTGATCTCCAGTGTTCGTCATGACTGTGATATCTGCACAACTATCGGAATGGGTTGCCAGGAGATTTTTGTTCAGACATTCGTGACCTCCACAGGGTGACTCCTATTGACTTCGATGATCTTTACTCGCGCGCGTCCAGCGTCTTGACATTTTTGGGTGTTGAATAAAATGTCTGATAGACTGATAGAAATGTGGGACGGATTATTGTGCCAACTGTCAATCAAATGGTATATGAATGGGTCGCCTTATCCCCCGCTCCAGTTTCACTCCGGTACCGCTCACCCCATGAATCACAGGCATTCCCGACGTCGACATAAACCATTCCTGCTGTGAATGTGTGGTTTTGGCTGCTCTGGATACTTTGGATGCCAGGCTACCATTGAGGCTAACATTCAAATACAACAGAGATTTTGTCTTTTTATTTTTTTTTTATGTAGCAGATTTTATGAGATTTTACGATTGGAGTGCATGGAGCTTCCTTAAGCGAGGGAGCAACGAGAACAAAAATCTTTGCCCGCGTGGAGAAGAAATGATTGCAGTCGCTATGCTCACACAAATGACGAGTGAGTCTTAAATTCTTGATTGCAAACCAGTGGGTTCCCCCCTTTTTCAGGACTCAGACACCTATACTGTAAGCCCTTTTCATCTGGCACCATAATCAGTTAGCATGTTAGCACTGTAAGCATACTAACATCAGGATATTAGTATGTGTAGGGTGCTCCACAGATTCAATGGCTTTCTTGTCGTTTCTTGTCATTATGGTGATATGAGACTATATTTGGTCTTCTATTTTGGATATCGCTATGTCGTGATATGACACAAGGTTTGTCACGTCGTGGTTTTAAAAGCTGTAGAGTGATGTCGTTTTTCTAACTGACCAGACTCTTCTGCTTGTTCTCATACTTGCCTCCACCCACTCAGTCATTATATCCACATTACTGTTGATTATTTCTCATGAATCTCATTGTGCTGACATTTTGTGAAAAAATGCCTTCTCCGCCAATGTTTTTTTGCAATATTGAAAGAGGCATTAGGTCAAACACATTGTAACAGTTGTTTTGTTGCCCAGTCCCACCATCTATTAAGTGCTTTTAAGGGGATTTTCAAAAATATCGAGATATATTTGTCGTTTTCTTTGCCTTGTATTATGAAGAAATAATACCCGATCCTGCTTTCTTAACCTGATCTGACTCATTTTTAGATGTCGTTGCCACGTTTCCACATCAGTGCAATTAACTCGAAGAGCACATTGTTTGTGTTTCACGTATAAATGATTGCCAACATAATTAAAGTATGACTCATGTAGTAATACGGTGGAATTATCTTTTAAAAAATGCGGAGTAGCTGATTATGAAGTACTTAAACAGCTACAGGTTTTCAGGGTAATTGTTGCACTCCTCCAAATGGACAGTGATGCTCCACCCAAACAGTAGAGCTGTTTGTCAAACTCCAATTTTCCTTTGTCAGCAGCTAAAGCAGGTTGAGCAACGGTCCAACATCTGGAACCTAGTCATTTGAGAGACTTCAGTTATGCTTTACAGTGTGCTGATTCAGCTCCGGCGTGTAGTGCCCGAGCTCTGAGAAAGATTAGTCTGCAGCGTCGGTGCAGGTTAGCTGTGTGATGGAGCTTCTGCTGTGGCTGTGTGAGTGTAATTGGATTTACACGTCTCATTTAACCTGCTAGATGCCTCAACAATCTCAGATATTGGAAACATCACTAGACTTTCTCAAGTAACTGATCTTGTTTGTTTTTTCATGGTACAGAAATCTGTCTGTAATTACTTACAATTAACTGAAGTGCAGCCAAAACAACTTTTAACCACATCGGCAAAGTTCAGCCATGTAGATACTTAATTATGATTAAAGTTATAATTGCAGAGTCTGCCTGTTTTGGGTTTTTTTCTTTTGTCTTGACTCAAAACATCAGGGATTAGTCAGGATGTTCATTTGGTTTAGCTGCAGTGACTGCAAAACTGAGCTTCTCCTTGCATGTGTCAGTGTGTGTGTGTGTGTGTGTGTGTGTGTGTGTGTGTTGGCAAGATAAGAAATTATCTTGCGTGTAAATTCCATTTAGTGTAACCGACAGCCTCAGGGTATTATGTCTGTGGAAGTAACATTAAATGCCTCCATACCTTCTGTGTGTGTGTGTGTGTGAAAATGTGTGTGTGAAAATGTGTGTGTGTGTGTGTGTGTGTGTTTGTGTAGATGCCTAAAAGCTTATAATTGCAGTAATCGGTGTGTGTGTGTGTGTGTGTGTGTTACTCAGATTACATGTATTGTTATATTGTACATAGTGGTTTATGATTCAACTAAGTGATGAAACTGAATGCATTGCACTCAACCAATGTAAAACGATAAGTCAATTAAATATCGAGCCCAGAATCACATATCATGCTTTGACTAAGGGGCTTTAGAATATGTACAGTATAACACACGATCTGTCCGTTGGATCTCATATCAGATAAGGACAAACTAAAAGAAAGTCACACGGGGAAAAGAGGAAAAAAACCTCAGGAAGAGCAACAGAGGAGGGAAGTCCAGGTGTGCCGTGGGATTTTTGGTACAACCATAGATTACAATTGTTTTATACACCTATACAACAAGTAATGAATTAGTTTTTAATTGACTCTATCTGTACTTTGTACACATTCATTTCCCCATAGAGAACAAAATTCTATATCCTAAAACATCCTTTAAAAACCTCCCTGAGAACCAAAAATAACCGTGGACAGAGTGATTAGATAACACGCGTTGAAGAGACTTTTCACGAACATGATTACAGGTGTGACTTGGACGCATAACGTTTGCAAAGCACTTCATTTAAGATAATGAGAATACAAACCACAACTGCAAGTCAAAGCTTTTAAAGTTAGTCATAGAACTAGAATGCTCTTTAGTTCAATCGAACTGAATCCAACACAGAATAAAACATGTTTGAATCAGATAGATCCAGAATTTTTGGTGGATCTGCATCAAAGTGTACTCACTCATAGATACCAGCCACCTAAGTATGTTTAATTTTTAAAATCAAGATCCATCAATTTTTCCCTGAGAAATTAGGAAGCAATGCTATAGATTGAAAAAAAAAAAATCCTGTATCTTCCCCTTCACCCGGATCCACACCAGAAGTCGACGGGGTCTATTCTGGTCCGAGACCCATGATCCATCCAAGTTATGTAGAAATCTGTTTCAATTGAAGCACTTCTTTCAACAGAAGACAGCTAAATAGTGAAGGAAAAATACAGAGGGTACAGAAACAGTTATGGGATATTAGTGGAAAGGATCTTGTCTGATTAGGTCTTTAATTTAAAAGGAGCAGTTCCTCACAGTTAGTTTAAGATCAGTGCTCGTCATGTCAGTTCATTGCACTCTACATGCAAACTCAGTAGGGCCGGCTCAAATTAACCACATTTGGGTGCCACAGCTCATCAATATTTCTCTTGGGAAAATGTGCAAAAACAAATTCCAGTCATAAGTAAATGCCAGATCAAAACCAGTATCATCAGCTTGCCGTGTCATGTAGCGGAGATAAACAACTTGTGAGCGAAAAAATCTTCCCATGAACATTAAAAATGCATTTCGCCAGAGGGGAAATACCAATTATCCGTCTGTAGCCAGGAGCCAAACTAATAAATATCCGTGAGTCTGACGCTCAAGCCAGCAGCATGGCTTCATAACACGAAAAAAGAGAAAATTAATTAATTTTTAGTGTCAAACAGAGATAAACGGGCCGCCGCTGTCAAGTGTTTAAATGAAATGCTGTATCAACAACGTGCTGTCTTGGATTAAATCTGGGTGTTCCCAAAGCTGTCTTGATGCAAGTTTAATTTGAGTTATAGATTGTAGATGGCTCTGCCCAGCAGCAGACAGCAAGCCTACACCTCAGAAGTGTCTGTGATGCCACACCTCCTGTGATTGAGTGGTTTTCAGCTGTTTGCTGCCTGGCTTGCTGGAAGTGTTGCAAAAAGTACCCAAAAGTCAGACTTTAGTTACGGTAAAGATGTTGTCATAAGTATGACTTTGGTAAAAATGAACGTCATCCATAGGATTAGTACTTGAGGGAAAGTATCAAGAGTCATTTACTGGCAATAAAAGTATCAACAGTACGAGTAAAAGTAAATTATACATTTACATGTATTTATAAAAAGAATCCTGTCACGGATTTTTCTGTTCCGTCATTGAGCATCACTACCATTACTGCGCTGGTGACTGAGTGTCTGCCACTGCCTGCTGACAGTGACAGCAGCATTAGTAGTTGTGTTAAAGACGTAAGACGGTGGCCACCAGCTCCTCCATCCACCTGTCCACCCGTCCCATTCTTGTTAAAGCAATATTTCAAGAACTCCCATGAGGGGATTACTTCAAATTTAGCACCAATGTCCACTTTGACTCAAGAATGAAACAAGTAGAATTTGTTGGTCAAAAGTCAAAGATGAAGGTCACTTTGCATCCAATTGTCATGAGATTGATATCTTAGCTACCCAATGAAGGAAATTTAAATATAAATTTGGCACAAATATGTGCTTTGACTCAAAGATGAGCTGCTTAGATTTCGATGGTCAAAGGACAAAGGTTAACATCACTGTGACCTTACACAAGACATTTTGGCCTTCAAAAGATAAAGTTTAGCACTACTGTTGGAGCAGCTGTGGACCGGCCCGAGGCATAAGCAAACTAAGTGGCTGTTTGCCAATCGAGAAAAAAAAATATTATAATTTTTTATTTTTTTTTAACATATTGAATAAAGGGGGGGACCCAAATCAAATTCTGCTTAGGGCCCCCAAAAGGCTTGGGCCGGCACTGACTGAGAAGTGACCAGTTTTCTGCTCTCAACTTTACTTTCTACGGGACGTTACTGTTGACAGTGATGTCTTGGAAATCTGGAGGACAGCTTGCATTCAAACTTGTGGATACTTTGGAAGATGCCACAACAGGAATGGTGACTTGTCTACTCCCTGCACTTCCTTGGACTCGTGTTTATATTGTATAGTATGGGGTGGCCAATTATCGACCTGTATCCGATATGCAGCATTTTTCTGATTTGTAGAATCAGTGTTTTATAAATTCAATTGCTGATCAAAGGAACTAATGTAAAGTAAAAACTAATGTAAAATATGCTTCTTTGGCTCTCAAAAACTACAAATATTTCCTCGAAAATGTAGTGAAGCGGAAATATAAAGTAGCAGAAAATGTAAGCCTTCAGTGAAGAGCACCAAAATTGTACTTAGGTTCACTACTAGTGTAATGTACTTAGTTACAGTCCACCACTGCCAGCTGTCAGCATGCAGTGCAGTGCAGGATACCTGTTCACCCACCTGGCACACGTGCCGACGTCGGCTCCGACTTGTTGAGACGGGCTCAGGTATGTCGGGGCTGCCACATGGAATGCAGGGAAAAAAGGGAGACGGAGCGGGAGGGCGTGTCAGAGGGAAGAAAGTGAGAGCCAGATGCCTTTGATGGGAAAAGGAAATGAATGGCTGAGCGATGTTGTCTTGATGTGGTCGCCATGGCGACAAGTGCAAGATGTTATACGTCTGCAGGCAAAACCAAAAACAAGTTTCAAATTAAATGCTTTCACTAATGATTAAGTGCAAAATAACCCGCAGCAGACGCAGGCCTGCAGTCTGTCCAACGCAGCTCCGATCTCCAGGAGGGCTGCGGGAAACTGTGATCTCTGCTTGGCATCACATCGACCATTAAATGAATATATTCACATTCATATTTCATCAGATGTTTTTACATAATCGATACTAAAGAATTGACCTCATCAGGATTCCAGTCAAACGAGCTGATTTAAGGATTCCTCATAATCTGAGTTTAAATGGATATTGCCTTCACTACACCCTTGACTCAGAGTCTACAAAAACTGGATTGAGGCCATAAGTTTGATGGTTTGAGTCCCTGAGCTGCTGGGAAAATGTTAGAATAGTGGATGAGCAGTGGCTGAAAACAGAGGGCTGATTGATCTAAGGAGCACTCAGGGTTGATTGTGATGATGACTATGACAATGCGAAGCAGAACGTTACTGGACATGAGCAAGCAGAGCCAGGTGAGCTTCCACGGGATGAGTGGTCAGCGAGTGAGCGGGAGGTTTCTTTACGTGACCTTTTCACGTTTTATCGGCAACATGTTTTCACTGCCGGTAGCGTCGGCTTGTATCAGGTGAGACCGACTCCTTTTGTAGCTGCGCGCTCTCAGGTTTCATCGTTGTTTACAGAGCTGCAGGGAATCGTTTTCTGCTGATCAGGTCTCTCTAGGAAGCAATTAAAAGTCTTCACTGCTCACCGACGATTTTAGCATCTGAACTCATCATATTGAGGAGGAGATATTCTCTGTAGTCCATATTTTACTCATCTTGCCAACAGCTTAAGCAGCTGAAAGATATAAGCAGAGGCAGCACATGGAGAGTCATGACGCAGGGCTGTATTGAATTCAGCTGTCGCCGTGCCTTTTTTCTTGGCTGCCATTTCGTTTTTTTATTTTCACAACAGGTCGCGTGAAAGTGTAGAAATAAAATGAAAGCCTTACTTTCAGCAGACCCAAAGGATCACACTTCTCAGCCCAGAGGGAGTTTATCTTATCACTACTGGGCAGAAACTGACGCTCTGCATATTTATACTGAAGCTGTGTGTGAGTGCGCGTGGGATTCTGTGAACTTTTTTTGGAGGTTAGAACTTGGTTTAGGAATTAGAATTATATTTTCATGAAGTGTAGGGTGAAGTCATTGTTTCTTTCTGCTTCCCCACTCTCATCCAACAGTTTGGAGTAGAGTTAAGTTTGTGTCATTCAGCCAGGTGTGTCAAGGTGATAAAATCGTGCAGATTTGACGTCCTCTCCTGTCTGTCACCTTTCATGTGTACAACAAAGTGCAACACCATAAAATGCCTTCCGGGGGAGAAACTTCCCAAAAGTGCGCGTCGTTTTCTGTATTTGAACGCCTCACTGAGTCTTCCTCCCAGATGGGAAACTTGGCTCCCAGTCAGTAGCTGCATTTACATGGAGCCATAAAATCCAATTACGATCGGTTTAAAAACCCAAATAGAATAAAAAACCTTCCATATGAACACACAGCGCAGAGGGAATCGTCTGAACCTTGTCATAGCGATCAAACCAAAAACTGTCCCATGTAAACGATATCGCCTGAGTATTTCCCGGCTGCGCTCTTCCTGCACGCGGCCACATTCTGGATGTAAATGCGTAGTGATGTGTTTTTAACATAGACGACGATAGATATCCATTTTTTTATATTTATGTGGAGCTGATCAAACACGCGCGAAAAGAGACTAAATATCCGACGAGGAGGAGGAATTCGCGCCATAACATCACTTTTTGTGCATGTCACACAGCTGTTCTGGTTACATTACGTTGATGCATGTAAACATCGGGTCCTGTGAAACCCAGCGCAGGTGAAGAGTTGATCTGAAATCTTTAATCGGAATGAAGAAATGTTGTCCGCGGAAACATAGCTAGCAACACACGGTTAACAATAAGTTTATTGTTTTTTGTTTTTTTTTAGGAAAGAAACATGATTGAAACACAACAATTCAATATCACAGTTTTTATTTTCATCTTCTTCGCGTACTTTCATATCAGATTAAGTGTCAGTAACTAACATCAGCCAGAAGTTTGAAATAAAATAAAAACCTCAACACCCTGAGGCTGCTGTAAAAAAAATAAATGCCTAATGCTTCCACACTCAGGTTTGTTTTTAACATCCTCTGGCTGGGAGAGACTATTTTGCGGGATCATATTTTGACAAGTAGAGATTTTGAGCGGAATAAGACGAAAATATTCAAACTTTCAAACTGCAGCAGACAGGAAATAAGTAACTAAAATCCTTTAAAAAAAACAGTTTATATTCCAGTCCGCTTCTTTATTTGCGTTGCAGTTGGTCCCAGCTCCTGTCCCTCCCTCTCACCCACTCTCTACTGCAATGCTCTTAGTATCCTACTTTCCTCCACTGAGTGGGGCCCGAGGCAGCAGGGGAAGTACAATCAGTCAATGAGGGTCCCCGCAAGTGTAGTGCGAACCTGTGTGTGCCCCTCAGGATGTGGACTTAACTAAATATATGCTGGAGCTTGAGGGCAAAAACAGCATGAGCAGCTAAATCATCTAAACTGATTTTCCTCTCCTCTCCTCTCCTCTCCTCTCCTCTCCTCTCCTCTCCTCTACTCTCCTCATCCGGAAAACCCTTGAGCAAGGCACTCATTATGGTCTTTTCCGACTCCTGTAATGCATCCGTCCGCATGTGTTAGCATGTTTTGCAAGCTTGCTTTTTTTGGTAGTTGGTGTGTCACTGCTGTGCTCAGTTCTGTCTTTTCAAGTAAATTAAGGTTTTATAGCAGGATGCCAGCTGCTTCCATTACCCAGCAACCCAGGAATGCAGTAAAGCATATGTGTCTGCGGTAAACGCCCTGTGTCGCCTCGGTTGGTAAGCAAAACCAACAACAACAACATGCTAGCGTTAGCTGCAGCGCAATGAGCAGCCAAAGACGGTGTCTGCTGTCTCCGGACCACATGTGTTACACTGATGGTGTGGTTTTAAACCCCAGCAGAGGAATCTGTCCTCGCTCTGCCCATTTTTTTAGAAAAATGTCGACACCGGCATTGATCGATACATTCGCGTCACACCTCCTCACACTCCTCCTCTCCGATAATGTTCAATTTTTGAGGAGAACGTGTCAGAGGTGTTGATTTTAAGTCAAGCTGGAATTTGACGTACAACCTATGATGATGCTGTGCCATTACTTATTTATTACTGATTTATTTGTGGAAAAAGTCTCCAAACCTGGAGCCACTTCAGCTGTATTTTCAGCAGTTGACATCTACAGTAGGGCTGATGTTGATAAGAGAAGCACTAATTCTGGATTACCAACCAGGAGCCAAGGAGGTTAGGCTTCCACTCGTGTCTGTTTATTGGTTGGTTGGTTGGTTTCTCTGCAGGATTATAAAACTAGCCCTGAAATGATTTTCACAAAACTTGGATGGACGATGGGTCTCAGAGCAGAATAGAGGCATTAACTTCAGCTGCGGATCCAGGTTTTTTTTTTTTATTATGGAAACTAGATTGACAGGATTGTCGTGTGAAGATTCACAGCTCAAGTGTGAGGATGCAATTACATCTTCAAAATCCTCCAACTTTAAATGATGAGACTCACAGCGCAGTGAAAAAAAAACCCTGAGGTGTGATTAGAAGGGAAGTGATTTTGATGGATGGTGTGACCGACCTGCGCTTGACACTCGAGGACCACTGAAGAAATGAGAATGTTTAATGAGTGTCCTGGTTGATCTGTGGAGTATGTGTGTGTGTGTGTGTGTGTGTGTGTGTGTTAGGGTTCACCTCCGGCTCCAGACTGGTGTTCCACTTTCCCTTGTTCCCTCTCGCGTTTCAAATAAAGCAAAACGTAGAAAAGTCTAAAGAACGTGTCAAATAGGGATGTGAGAAGAGAAGTAAAGTGGTGCGTAAGATGCAATTTACTTTGCTATGGTTGCCGGTCTCTCCGCGTCTCTCACACATACATGCAACCACACACACACACACACACACACACACACACACACCAATGAAACATTCATGGTGCAGTGATGATGAAGGCGTCTCCTCTTCTGCTCCACTTACCCTCATGGACAAATTCTGCCCCCCAACCCACACACACACACACACACACACACACACACAAAACAAAATGCACACACCCACGTAGGCGCACCAACCCAGGACCTGTTAAGAAAAAAAGAGAGCAGTGATGCACACAGCTGTAGGGTACATACTCACCCTTAACCCTTCCAGACGTGGGCACGCACTCACACACACACATGCGCGCGCACACGCACGCACGCACACACACGCACGCACGCACGCACACACACACACGTGCACACACGCACACACACACACACACATGTACACACACGCACACACACATCCAGGCTGTCAAGAGACTGATGCTGCAGACTGCTTTCTAGGCTGTCTGGCAAGCATGTCAATGGGTTCGTGTACAAGTATGTCTATATATATGTGTGTGTGTGTGTGTGTGTGTGCGTGAAAAATATCTCTGTTTTTAACCTCGTGGGAGGATCCCCATTAGGGCAGAAAAAGTCAGGTTTAGGTTGGGCGTGTCATGTTCAGGTTTTAGTTGATGGCTGGAGGGAAGGAAGAGTCAATAAAAACACGTCATTATTCTCAACAGTTATTACTGCAGTTTGCACTTGTGGCCTCTAAGTGGTTTTCGGAATCTTTGCCATTATTTTGATAGTGGGAGTGGGCTGTAAGGTGTATTTGATGCACTTTACTTGACTAGCGGCATCTCCAATATATTATATAGGGAAATAATGAATTTTTACAGCCACATTTATTTCAGAGTCACATTCTCTGGTTATTTTTAAGAACATAACTTTATCATACATTTATAAAATATGATGCATTGCTATAGAATTAGCACCCAACAGTATAAAACATTGTCAGAAAAAGCTCCAGCTTTGCAATAATAAAATTCCTCTTACATGTTATTGCATCTATTGCACAATGAGATTCTAACAATATGTGAATAAAACATTTACTGAATGGTTTAGTGCTTTTAATACTCATGTAATTTTACTTTTGCATGACTTTTGCTTCTAATGGAGTATTTTTATAATGTGGTAGTTGCTTCAGTAAAACACCTCAGTCCATCTTCCACCACTGGGCAGGTTAAAAACAGACTAATTGCAGAATCAAAATATATATTTGTTGATGCTTTTAATATGAAAACAGTAAATTTGCTCATGAGTGACTCTCAGCTCAAAAAAAGCAAAAATGCCCGCTATAAATAAATCAGGTGTACTGTACAGGTATATGCTGTACAGAGTGCTTCTCTGGCTGGTAACTAGATATAAAAGGATTTGGAGAGCGCTATGAATGATTCATGCAGTGGTGTGAGAGGCACTCACATCCCTTAGTGAAGCAGAAGTAGCAGAACCCCAGTGGAGAAACACATGGCATTCAAATTGTGATTTAGTAAACAAGTATTGGGGCCATGAGGAGAAATTGACACAGCGAAATGACGGAGGCAAACATTCAACATCACACTCGTAAAAAGAACTTTAGTTCTCTTTAGATCAGGCCTTTAAAGGAAAGTTCTCAGCTCTCAGGTCCTCTTTAGCCTGACATAACAAGCAGTTGTCCCGAATCCTGAATCCTATCCTAATTGTCCAAGACTAAACCAGAGTGTTGACTAGTTATTGCCTATCAAAGCATGAAATACTGATCGCTGTGAAACACAAATCCCCTGCCCTGAATTTAACCCATTCTTATCTAGTCCACTTTAAATGATCCTGGGCTGAAGTTGTCGCTAACTCTGTAGCAGACCACCTCCAGATTAATCAGTAGGTTGCAGTTAAAACATGACTTCTAGCATGTATTCACTGACAAACAGCCACTGGTCTTGATCAACAGTGCAAATGAGTCTTGGAACTGTTTCAGATCATCAGTTCTGATACATTTGACAACATTAATCTAGAGTTTCTTTGTCTTTAACTTTCACTTATTGAAGTATGATATTGACACTAGTTTGGTTTCCTGGTAAATGAACATGTCAAAGGGCTGACACATTCAGTGACTAAATTAATTAGGTAATTGAATCAAACAATTAAACTGATTAGCTCTGTTTCGTCCCCGCTCTGCCAGGTGAACATCTGAGGATGTGTCCTCAGGGCCCGACCTGTTGTACGAGCACCATGGAGGAGAACCTGGCTGGCCTGAGTGCCCGAGAGACAGAGGGACTGATCAGAGAAGCCGGCAGGTCGCTGCAGGCAGTCTTCAACGGTCTCTACAGGAGCTTTGACAGTAAGTCGTGTGTGTGTGTGTGTGTGTGTGTGTGTGTGTGTGTGTGTTGTGTGGATGTGTGTGTGTGTGCGCAGAATAGACTCTCATTACTGGCTCAGCTCGATACCAAAGCTTCGGCAGCGGGCTCAGAGGAGTGTGACATTTGTATTGTAGTGTGTATGTGTGAATTTGTGTTTAGACCAAACTCAGCACTCAGTGCTGCACCTTCAGTAGTGACGGTGTGTGTGTGTGTGTGTGTGTGAGAGAGAGAGAGAGAGAGAGAGAGAGGGAGGATTTGTTGTTTGTGTCCTGTGCGTCAAGGGGACCCCTGACTGGGTGTTATAATGAGAGCGGAGTCAGCCAGACACAATGAAACGTGATAAGCCGATCCCCTAATCTCAAAGGGGCACGCATACACACACACACACACACACACGCAGGCACGCACGCACACACGCACGCACACACACACACACTCACACAGAGGGGTGTCCCCTGGGGCAGTGGCTGGTTCAGCTAATGAGCAGTTGACCCACTGAGGAGCCGAGTCTGCAGATCACTGCACATCAGAGGAAGAGAGGGATGGAGGGAGGGAGGGAGGAGGAAAGGAAAGTGAGACGTGCCACTGCTAACAAAAGGGAGACAGAAAAAGATACAGCGCGTAAGAAATGTGTCGCTTGCAGTGAGCAGAAAAAGTGAGTCAAAATTAAAAAAAAAAAATGAAATAAAAGAGAATGAAGAGAGGCAGAGAGCAGGAGGAAGACTAGTCAGAGGAGGAGGAGGAAGAGGAGGACAGTATTATTAGTCTCGAGGCAGCAGGCCACCTCAGTAGCAGTAATGTGGCCGCCCATCTGGTTGTGGTTAGAGCAGCCTGGCACTGGTACACTGCCTTTGAAGCGCAAGGGAAAAGCCCAGACCAGCATACTGCAGAGACAGGGAGCTCGCTGCCTTAGTCTTTGTGTTTGACCTCTCTGTCACTTTGTAACCATCTGGCTGTAAAGAGCATTTCAAAGAAACCTTTAAAAATGGTAAGTACATGTAAATGATATGTGCTAATCAGCTAGGCTGTAATGAGAGTAAATGATTGTCCTGACTGGGAAAAATAAACTCTGGTAAACTGAGAGTCATAAAAGTAATGTTAGAATAATTTTTTATTCATCTTGACGGCAAATAAATGAATATTTCAGTGTCAGGTTAGATCGACATTTTGTTGAGGAGCAATCTAATCTTTTATTCATCAAAAGTATTTGAATTGCTATTGCTACTGGATATTTATCGACATATTCAAATATCATGTAAAGGTCCAGTGTGTAGGATTTAGTGGCCTCTAGGGTTTTGCCGATTGCAACCAACTAAACACCCCTCGCCTCACCCTCCCCCACAGGGACATGCCCTTTCCAGAGCCAGTGTTTATCCGTTCTTGGCTACCGTAGAAACATGGCGGTGCGGCATGATGTACTCAGAGGAAGAGAACCTGCTGATTTGTAGATATTAAAGTCTCATACTAAGTTAACAAAAACACAACAATTCTTAGTTTCAAGTCATTATACACTGATGAAAACATAATTATGAATATACAGTATTCCATTCCTGCCCCTAAATCCCCCTAACTCCTATTTTGTGGACCTTTAAATTGTACGTTTTTTCACTTTTCACTCACTCATTTCAGAAATGTCCATATGGGGCTCCTTGTCAACTCTTCCTCTGTCTCTCCTTATTCTCCACCTCCAGCTTATTTCACTGAGCTGCACGGTCGCTCTGAGCGCTCCCTCCAGGAGGCGCTGTCTCCTCTCGGCCCTCTGTACTCCCAGAACACTCGTCTCTACGGGGATCTCTACAACGACCTGCGACAGTACTACCGGGGCTCCGCTGTCAACCTGGATGAGACCCTGTCCGAGTTCTGGTCCCGCCTTCTTGAGCGCACCTTCAAAACCTCCGTCCCCACAGACGTGAGTGAAGACACGAGCTCAACTAGAGGACAACAGTTTGAATCACAGTCTGGTGCACAGCATGATTAAAAGAGCAACGTTAAGTCCGATGGTGAAGCCGTAGCAGCATCTGTTTCTATTCTGGCTCATTTTCATCTGTTATTGGGTTTAAATCCATAACAAGAGCTCATCCTCCTCCTCTCACAGCATTTACTGTCAGCTCTACACGACATGTTATCTGATAAAGGCAAACAAAATATTGAAAAACAACAGAACCCTGCTACATTTCCCTCTGTCACCTCTCGGTCTTACAGGTCACCCTGTCAGAGGACTACCTCGAATGTGTTGCTAAGCAACAGGAGACGCTGCGGCCATTTGGAGACGTCCCTCGGGACATGAAGGCGAAAGTGATCCGGTCTTTCGTCACGGCCAGGTCATTTGTCCAGGGCCTGATAATGAGCGGAGAGGTGGTCAGGAAGGTCTCGCAGGTGAGTGTGGGTGCGTGTGTGTGTGTGTGTGTGTGTGTGTGTGTGTGTGTGTGTGTGTTGGGCTGGGCTGAATCCAAAGAAAGCAGATATGATGGATGCATGGTTCTCACACCCTAACTGTCACAGCAAATGTCCCCGCCCTGAAAATGAAAAACACGAAGATCATCAAAAATGAAGCGTCAC
>OMLP01029320.1:0-12931 GCA_900302685.1 Spondyliosoma cantharus | reverse complement strand
ACAATCGTGTCGCTTATTTCAGAGTGGCTCCGAAACCTCTTTTTTTCGTATTTTTTGGGGGGGAGCTCAAAAAATAAAAATACTCTGAAGAGCCATAAAAGCATCGAGTTAAAGACAACGAGGGGTGTCATCTGAAGAGCGATGGGAGAATAGAGACAGTATTGTGTTGGGCACTGTCTTCTAAAACAAATCAAGGCGGCTCTTCTTTCTGTGTGGTAGACTGGAAGAGACAGGACATCACTTATTGATGAGCTCTGGTCGTTCAAGGAGAGACACATGCTTCCTTCAAGGAGATAGCCAGCCGCTGTGTTCAGCCCGCCTCCAGTGACATAAAGTAACGGCGCAGAAACCAAACCCAGCTTGGCCCGGGCGTCTTTCTCTCAATATTAGAACAGCTTTGGCTTTGTAGCCCTCAGGAGCTCGGAGCAGAGTAAAGCCTTCCTCTTTCTGTCTCCCTCTCCATCTTTGCTCAGCTTTCCCCTTCAGACCTCTCCCGCAGCTCGGGGTGAAGGAATCCCCCCGGGGAGGGGGGGGGCTTCGCTCGCAGATTTCTCACATTTCCAGTCGATCCCAGAGATGAGAGATTTTCTGATTCCTGGGAGCCAAACAATACGGGAATGATGTGGAATGAGGAGCGAGGCGCAGACAGATTTGGCTGAGATCAGCCGACCCTTGTGGAATAACAATGAGCCTCTCTGTCTCCTGCCGAGTGAAACACGCAGGGTTAGCATGATGATGAAGAGTGAGGAGAGAAACGAGGGATTCGGAGTGTGCATGCGTGTGTTTGCGTGTGTGCGCGCGTCTGAGTCCGCACCAAAACATCATTTGGGAACCATTATTGGTATGAAAAAAAAAAAAAAAAAATCTTCACAGCAGTTAATCTTTTCTCTCAGTGTGTGCCTTTAGTTTGATCATTTCTAAGAATAGGAACGCTCACTATCCAAACACACAATAACCTCAGTGAATGTCACTCGTCTGTCTGTGAAATGAAGGCTAAGGCTTTAAATCTAAGAGTAGGGAGGGAAACTGCTGCAGGGTTTTTCCGGGGCAATCTCTCAAAGTGCCACTCTGTAAAATGTAAAATCATTGTGTGAAATCCCAAACATCCCCTTCTTTCTCTCCACCGCGGTCGCTCTGCCTCGTCTTCCCTCGCTACCTGTGTGTGAGCTTTACTGTACCTCCTCCGTGTCTGACGTACCTCCACAGTCGTCAGATGAGCTCAGTCACCTCCGACAACATCCGTCATGTTCCAAATGTCCTCACTTAAACTCATGATAGACACGTTTTCTTTGCTTGAAACTAAAAACTCATGGACTGTCTACGATCGGTAAATCTCCTGGGAAAATGAAAGCTCGCTGGAGATCCAGTCAGCCTGGCGCCTGTACTCACGTCTCCGTTACAGACTAAATGACTCACGTTTTGTCCTGCGTTGTTGGTAGCTGATGCCCAGAAGAAAACACAAATTGATCCAGTTGTTTGTTTGTTTTTTTTGTGACAGCAGCGCCAACATTAACTCCGCGTGGAAAAAGCTAGCTCTATCTTTAGCTCTACATCATGAGCCAGCTTTGTGGGAGTTGGACGCGCGGACCAAAAAGTTGCGAGCCAACTTTCGCAAACTGCCTAACTTGCAAAACTACATTTGGCTGATGAAGGTCAACATAGATGTTTTATTGCAAGTTAGACGGTGCGCAGGAGGAAAAACGACGAGACCTTTGTTATATCGCGTTTTTACATTCTCTCCAAATGTTTCCAACAAGGTTCAAACGCAGAGAAAAATCTCGTAATTGCGTTCAAGGCGACGGTGCGCTTCATTTGGTCGCCTGTCGCTACGACTTCCAAGGACACGTCAGATGATGCATCGGAGAGTGAGAGAGGCGAAGGTGACTAAATGCAGCATGAAAACATCACCTCGTCTGTGAATCCTTCAGCCCTTCAGATTAGATTTTTCTTTCTCACAATGGCTGTTACAACATCAGATTTTCATTACACGATTATTGCGGCCAAAAAAGACTCACAATAACACTACTATCGCCATGTCTGTATAAAATACGAGGTGAGGGAGGTGGAGAGATTGTGTAACTCCTCAACAAAAGACGCACGAGGCCCAACATCTTGTCGTATCGACGCATTAACATTAAAATATCATTAACGCAGTTCTCGTGAATATCGCAATATCATGACACCCCTAATCCTCAAATCAAACGTCTCCCTTGTTTTGATTGCGATACTAGTGGCAGAAAGTACACACTGTGCATTTGAGTTGATTTTGAATCAACGTTATGAACACTATTTTGTTTCGTACAACACAAACTGAGCCTGAAATTGTCAATACCTAGACTTGTTTTTTGGTCTTCAGTCAAGCTTAGCTGACGCTACAGCACATGGACTGGCAGACACTGGACATCACACCCATTTATCAGCACTGTGATCCATTTGTTGCTTTGCTAATGAGTCCAGCAGATGGTGTTCAGGTGTTAATGGTCTGATTTACAGGTTATTATGACAGTAAATATACTGAAGATCAACCTCACACCGGTTTGCGACCCTGCTTGCTTGTTGCTTTTCGCGGGGAGCAGAAATATCTGGGTATTTAAAAATAAAATCTTTATTTTTAATCAGCAGAGCTCCTGTAGCATATTTCCATATTCCCCTCGGCATCTCGGCGGTGCCCCACGGCGTACACATACCCCTGGTTGGGAACCACTGGTGCAGCGTGCTGCTTTGAGAAAACCGATGTAGATAACTGCGTGATAACACAGACTTGATGAGGGCAAATATTTAAAATTGAAGAGTCGGTTTCTGAAATGTCACGTACCTGTTGTTTTTTGTTTTTTTTATGGAGAGTGGAAGCGCAGCGGTGCGTGCAATGTGATTGACTTTAAAAATGTTAATGTTTAGCCAACCGAGACATTTGTTGTCATTCATACTACAACTGAATCTATATTCCTTTTTATATTGTGAGCTTCAATGTGTAATAAAATCTGATTTTAAACTAAAGCAGAAAAAGGGATTAACTTGAATAAACCCTTCCAATTCTTTCTTTCTTCCAATTTCAAAGCCCCCCAAAAAAATCTGGTTATGACCTCTGACGATCCCAGACATCGCATAAGACTAACGCTCACGTGACGGCTGTGGATTTCCCAGAGCCAGACAGAGGATATAGGATGACAGAACCGCTGAGGTCTAAAAGCCTGCATGCTCATCTGACAGCATTCGTAAAGTTCCAGTAAATCCGGATGAGAGTGTTAAAGTGATAGCCAACTGGTGCGATGATAAGTTGGGGCATTAGTGTGAGGGCGTACCAGATGTTGTGAAAAGATAAAGATTTTTGTAATTCCCAAAGCTGGAAAAATGGATGTTGATCGCTCGTCCCCGGCGCAATGATACGACAAGCAGTCAGACCGAGGATCTCTCCTCGCGGAGCAGCGGAGGGTTTTCATTGGTTCTCCGTGTTTGCTTTAAATTATCAGGTTTTCCGCCGAGGAAATTATCTCCGAGAACACAAGACAAACACAAAGCTTGATGGGAAACGCTACACACTGCCTGCGGTCATGAATGATTCATGAGGCATCCACGGTTCATTAAACATCAACTAAGAATTAAGTCCTAATTCAGTCAGCCATGATTGTAGAGAGATGATGGGGAATGCACGTTAGACTGTGAAACGCATCTGCACAATATCTTTCAATTTAAGTTTAGTCTGTGAAATATCTCGAACTGTTCTAACGTAGCATCACACTGTGTTCTCTCGTATGGGCTGCACACAGTAAAAGGGAGACCGGCATTATATTAAGGTTCAGCAGAGTTCCTGACGTCACCTGATGCTGCTTCACGACAGCAGTTTCGGTCTCTCATTCAACATTTCTGTCATCAAACCGCGTTCTCTTGGTTTATTACCCACAACATAAACAAGCCACTATTACAACACTTGACATAAGATGTATACCCGGTCTGAATAAAGTAAATAATGATTAATTTGTCGGCGTAAAAAAAACAAAACAAACCCTTATGCTACTTAAAAATGTGCCAGTGCTCATTGAAACTGATGGTTTCTCTGTACACCAACACTGTACTCACTCCAACTGTCCAACTGTTGTACGGCAAATTGTGAAAGTCTGTTCAACATAATCTGCTAAAAAAAATAAATAATGTTGGATGAGGTAGAATAATGACATATGGAGAGAGCTGTACTGCAAGCAAGTAGAAGAAAGCATTTGAATCAACCCTGATTTTTGCCGGACACAGTTCGTCATTTGTAGCGTTCCTAGTTTTACATATTTTGTTGTCTAAATGACTAATAGGTAGTCAAAAGTGTTGGAATTGGTCCAGTAGATATGCGCCGGCATCTGAAACGTTATCCTTGAGGACACGTTCGCCCGTCGGAAAAAAGGAACGATTGTTATTCAGTGTGTCTGACAACATTATGGAAATGAGCCTTACATAAAATAGATAGACCTTTTTTTTTTATAGAAGAGTGAGACCCTGTTTTATTATATTTTTTATTTAACCGGAAACAGCCGTTACACACACAGCTCTCCTCAAAGCCACCAGGCTCCACTGCCAGAAACAGTAATTTTTACCTCGCGGATCATCGTAAAGCAAACTGCATTGAAATTTGACAGGATAGAAAATAAAAATCCCCGAAGCTGATGTTGTTCGTTATGAGGGGCTGAAGTGACAACATGATGCGAATGAAGAATTATGAATTAAAGACAGAGTAAATGATAAAACAGGACTTTGTTTGCATAATTTCGACTTTTTGGATTGAATCAGCTCGAAATTGTTGCAAAACGTTTTGTACCTTTGAGTCATTTACACACCAAAACATGTACGACCCAGGTTTACAAAAGGCTGGCATTACCCCGTGCGTCTTCAAAGTACATGGTTAAAAGCGTATCTGTATAACAACGACGCCTCTGGTTTGAATTTGGCTCACATGTTTGACCTCTCTCTCTTCACCCCACCTGTACTCTTCATATCCAAATAAGACAAAATCCCCAAAATGTAATCTTAAAGCGATTACTATACAGTGTAATTGATACACCGATGCTAATTCACATGCTGAGCCTCTATGCCTTTCTGCAGCTTGTTAAACATAAAAACCTTAGGATATGTCTTCTGATCCTATTTGGATTCAACGCAGTGCGCTCCTAGCTTCCACTAAACAGATCAACCCTGATGTGCAGCAACGAGAGCTTCGCATTTGATTCTCGGCCTGGGCAGCGGAAAGCAGAAGATCCATAGCTCTCCCCCTCGTAAAGGTCAAGCTGCCTAACGGCCCGCCCGACCAACTTTGTTAGTTTTATACGAGCTCCAGCCGACAACAATTCATGGATTATTCCCCTCTGCGTCAGATCTGGACTTAAAACCCCCCTCGGCCCCTCCCGCGCCACAAAATCATTTTGCTAATGGAATGCACCGAATGGGCTCTGAACTGCCGAAAAAAGAAAAAAAAAAAAAAAAAAGAGAGAGAAAGTTATTTCATAGGGAGCTGCAGATAATCCATTTTGCCAACACAGACCTGAGAGAGCACCCACTTATGCTATCAAGAGCACCGGAGACACTCTAATCCATAATCCACTCTTCATTTGTGATTGCTTACATCAGGAAATTGCTTGCATCATACGTCCAGACCCCGAATAATAACAAAGTATAAAATAACCGGGCTCAGGCTTGCAGCTCCAGCCTGGTTTTGTATGCAGGGGTGGTGCCGGCCGTGCGACAGGCGGTAACTCTCACAGCAGCTAATGGAGAGCTTATGCTTCAGACGGACGTTCACAGGAGTGGAAGTGGCGGCGGTCTGTATTTTTGCTTTGTGCGCGCTCTTGTGTGCGAAAAAACGAGAGAAGCGTGAACCCGAGCGATTGTGCTCACAGTTTAATTACTACTAGCAGGAATCGTGCAAAAAAAACAAAACAACCCTTTGCCGAACGTTACGAAGAACAAATACGCGTGAATGTTGCCGCAAAAGAACGCTTCGTAAATATTCGTCGTAACGTGCTTTCTGACAATTAAGAGAAGAAATTCGAGTGCGGGCAGAGCGACACGATGCTGCATGTTGCAAATTTGTGTCAGCAGCAGCGAGAGGTAGAAAAAAAAAAAAAAAAAGTGTTGTTTTCCTCTGGGATATATTCTACAGTGTGAGCAGTGATGAGGCTTCCATATAATGCAAAACAGACAACATGATGAAACGGGCTTTGGTCTTTCCTCATCAAAACTGCTTATTATTTCATCAGAATGTTTTGGTTGCAGACATCTTTGTTGACCTTATTTCCACTCCACAGCTTTTGTCACGCTGCGACTTGGGAAAGTTTGACGAAAAGGAACGAAACAGGAGCACAGCAGTCTCAAATCGGTCACACAAAGCGAGTTTTATTCGACCTGGTTCCGTTTGGATTTCAGTTCAGTTTTTCGGGGCGAAGTGTGTGACACACATTTACCGACATAGTGTCGCGGCAAATCTCGTGTAATACAGGATTCGTGTGCGGTCAGTTGTCTTCTCTTTCACCCACATTTCTTTGACTGAATGAAACACGACATGCCAACACGCGGTACGAGACAATACAGGAACGTCTTTTGGCCAAAAGATACAGAAGTATCCGCTGCCGTACCACCGGACTACCGAGCAGCTGCTTTCCTCAGGCTGTGAGACTCTTCAATCCATCCTCCGCAAATAAAGCGTGAAGTGACATCAACCCACATTTACAACCCCGGTCCTGTAAAATTACCATTAACTGTATCTTTGGACTTTATGAACCGAGTTGGAGTCGCAGAGAGGTGATAAGGGTGGATGGCGGGCAGACAAAGTCCAGGAGCCAGAATGATAAAACTCTTTGTAGGTTCATGACTAAAATTGTGAATCTCAGCTAAGGAATACATTATTTTCACCTCTTTTTTTTTTTTTAAGCTGTAATCTTCACTGTAGCTGCTAAAAGTGTTTGCATGCACCCCATCTGAGGTAGCAGACTCGACTGCACGTTGGGGGTGTAAATAAAGTCTTTTAACGCCGATGTGGAATCTCAGGGCCTCTGGATGCTTAGATAACGCTGGATAAACTGTATAGAGGCATTTTATATAGTTTTATGGGTTGGTTTTTGTTTTCACATTTCGAACTAGTCTCCATCGTCCTCAGTTGTTTAGGAGAATGCTGCAATGCTGTTGTTCTGTGAGTCTCTGTAAATGTCAGCTGGAATACAAAACTTCATCTGACTTTCCACGGGGATCAGGCCGGATAATGGCTGATTTTTTCTTTCTTTTTCTTTAGGGTGAACTTAAATGACTCACCGGGAAAAAGGGGAAAAGTAATTAAGAATTTGTAGTCGAACAGAGTTTCACAAAGTGTACAAAGTTTCCCCCTTAACGCAACAACTCACAGAGCTCTGGGGGAAGTCTGGGGCCGACTTGCTGCCAAGTCAAATTACTCACATGCAGATTCTGCTCGAGAAACCAGAGATCCAATCTCAGGGAGGAAAACAAGAGCACGTTAAAAGTACCAGGTGGACTTTCGATGCGGATAAGGCAAGATCGTGATCCAGATAACATATCCAGATTTTTAATACCAGGTATAAATGTGGCGAAAAGGAGTTTGAGCTTGATGTAAACTCAAGATGGCTGCTGCTGGAATCCTGTCCTTAAGTTTCAATGCTTCTGTTTTTTCAATAGTCCACCTGTGTTTTTCTTTGCTAACCCTCCCTGTCATCCCTCTGGTTTAGGTGGCTCAGGTCCCTGTGGAGGCCTGCGAGCAGTACACCACATGTGCCGAGTGTCTGAGCTCCGGCGACCCTCACTGTGGCTGGTGTGTCCTGTATAACATGTGAGTCTGTCTTCTATTTATTATTTTCTCTCCCATGCTTACATGCGCACGTCACAGCTGAGGGATTAAAAAAAACAGCAAAAAAAAAACGCGACATTACTCTTCGGCAGACAGCTCGCAGGGAAAAACTATAAATAAAGGCCACGCATGAGGTCGCGCGATTTGTGGAGTTTAATATAGCAGACTTATTATCATGCTCCCTGGAGTTTTTTCCACCATTATCAACAGCTGGTGGGACAAACAGAAAACCAGGAAGTGGTTGCCGGACAGTGTGATCCCTCTTAAACAGCCAGATCGGGCAGGAGGAGGACGACTGGTGGACGAGGGCGGAGGGATTAGCCCGAGAGTCGCAGCGGGTGGACAAACCGCACCTCCACATAACCCGGGGAACATTTTGGACCTGACGGAGCGAGCTTATCTCTTCCATCTTAATTATCTGACCCCCAGGTTAGCTTGCATAATACCCCCGACATGGAGCGAAGGGGATTCGGTAGATTAAAAATCCTGTGTTTTCTGAACCAGCAGCTGTGTTTGAAGCTGACCTCAGCCGGGGATTTACCCCCCTCGCCTCCTCATATGACGCCCGCGTTTCAGCTGGCAATATCTTTGATGGTGATCAGCATTATTTAAATTGCAGCTCTCCGTGTTATCAAGGAGCGAGAGGGAGAAAAAAAAAGTAAAAAATAATGTTTTGCTTTAATCTAAATTACCTCATTAAACGGTTGTTTTTCCCTTTTTTTTCCCTGAGTGCTGACTTTGTCTGCGAGTCCCATTACGCTGTTTATTTAAATGAATGCCTTACACTTATCAGCGAATGGATAGGCCGCTGTTCCCTCAAGTAACCCGAAGTGAATCATGATCCCTCACACTGCCTCGCAGAATGAGGCTACTTTATTTCTCTCTCTATTAAATCCAGATCGGGGTCTTTTTTTCTAGCCTCTGAATGACTCTCACAGTGTCATGCAGACCTCTTTCAGGCTCTCACTTTCCCACCCTGGCATGGTGCACCAAAGCACCTTGTCTGTGTGTGTGTGTGTGAAGAAGAGGGTGGTGGTGGTGGTGGGGGGCGTCGCTGAAAATGTACAAAGCCTGAAGGAAACGAGAACAAATGGCTCCATCAGACAAAACACGGTGAATAAAAGAGATGAGAGATGAAAGCATCCTCTCTTTTTTTTTTTTTCGGAGGCACTTCAGCTTATGAGCGGTCAGAAGGTGACTGTCTGTATTCCTGCGGCTCCGGTCCGCCTCAAGGAGCCGAGCTAGCAACGGCTGTCACCGCGTTTCCATTCTGCCTTTATATTGTGCTGTAATTACAGCGGAGGCCTCGGTGCTCTGTGAGCTCTCTCAGGAGGCGCCACCCCCTCAACAGCATCTGAGAGCGTATTAAGTACTGCCTCCCCTCGCTTGTGCGCATTACACATTTAAAAGAAAGAGATGACGGTGTTCAGCCAAAACACTCTCCCTGATTACAATTTAACTCTGCAGCTGAGAAACTCTTCTGCTCCAAATCAGTGTTTATGATTAAACACGGCGTGTCGGTTACTATCAGAGCCTGCAGGGACCTCACTCCTGTAATGCCTCTTTCAGAGAAATCAGTATCAATACAACCACATTTCAAACTGCCTCAACAACAAATAGCCTTTTTCCAAACCTGGGCGAATTATTAAAAGTTTAAAAAAATAAAAAATGATTTCTATCCCTTGTCATAACTTTAAATGAACTTTTATCGTTTTTATTTCTCTCTCACGAGATTATTCTGAGTTCACATTTAGTGCCGACCCTTTCACTTCTTACTTTTAATTGCCTGCTGGGAATCCGGGAGTTGATCTTGCAGTATTCTACTGTTGCACTCAGAGTCATTTTTTTACTCTGCAGAAAAGAACAGTAAAAATGTAAAAGGGAATGATTTCCCCAAGCATCCGACTGACAGCCACGTGTAGGAGACGACCATGTAAAAACATCCTAAACATACACAATCATATATTATGTTAAGTTAAAAAAAAAAAATGCATTAAACAGCTTTAGAAACAATTTTGAGTTATGAGAAATGTCCATATTTTATAATAAGACTCTATATGTGACTTCACAGCTCAACTCTGACAACGACGTGACACTCACTACTAGCTTTATTGGCATGCAGTAAGTGTAACAACGCTGTGTAGAGACGCAGAGACAGAGAACAATATCTCAGACATACCGAGTCCACCGGGGAGGAAAACAATCTGCACCAGAAAATGCAACCAAGGGCTGAAATGCTAACAAAATGTACAAAATGCATCGTGGCATCACTTTTTGGCTCCAAACAGGCATTTCTCCTGATGAGTAAAACACTTCTAAAGCTTACGGTCTCTCTTACATCCGACTACATAGCAATATGCTCCAGAAACGGCCAAATCAAAGACTGAAATAATTCAGCTAACTGGTTACAAGGTTACAATTCTGCGAGATTTCTTTGGAAAGCTTCAGCCAAGACAACAGAGTCAACATATTTCTCTACAGTCAAACCAATATCAGCACAAAACCATCTGATATTGAATTTGGAGGTCCTCTTGACATACCGACCGCTGAAATAACACTTCGACAACAAAAAGCAGCAGCAGAGCTAATCACCAACCAAACAACTGGATCCCACCGTTCAATGATTCATCCTGCTGATGCCTATCGCCTGTATTCACTCTAGTCTTCTTAAAGGCTCAGTTTTTTTTTTTTTTGGCTTCGAAGCTTAGTTGCGGGTTCTTATACCCTGTTGGCAGTGCATCCTACTTACGTGGCAGCTGAAAGGCATGTTCCTGTTGTTAGCTAGCACAAAGTCAATGGAGAGTGACGCTTGTTTATCCCTCTGCCTGGTACTCTTCTTAACACTAACACTAATTAGGCACAAAGATCGGTGGAAATGCATTCATTGTTCAGGTCCCCAACCAAAGTTTTGGGCTCACTGAAGTTTTGACTGGAAGACACTGTTAGATGAAAAGCCAGGTGATCAATCTGGAAGGCATTACCAGTCGGCCAATAGGATTCCTCCATGGATGTCCTCCAAAAAATGTCCAGGAGTTGAGATTTTTCAATCTGATTGACCAACGCTGCTCCGCATGGCTGAAGGTTACACTATGTTGGCTATTATTCATCATTAAACTTGCTTTACACATTTGTCCCTTTTCACTCCACAGGTGCTCGAGGAAGGATCGGTGTCAGAGGGCGGAGGAGACCTTCCGCTTCGCCACTGACATTGACCGCTGCGTGAAGGTTATCGCTCACCCGGACAGCATTGCTGTGTCAGCACACAGCGTCCCCGTGAGTGTGCTTATCGTTCCACCAATCACTGCTCTGTCGCTCCACCCGCAATGTCAACGTTTATGAGCAATCGCTGAGAGTAGCCTTGATACAGTTGCAGCCACGTGTACGGCAAGTTGGACCCTGGCAGGGGAGATCAGTTCTGCGAGAGGTGAGGAGAGAGAGCGAGAGCGAGAGAGAGAGACGGGTGAATCTCCCTGTCCATGTGTAATCTGGGATGGGAGACAGACGTCAAAAAAAAAAAGAGGGAGCTGTTTTTGTGGCAGTGAGCTTCTCTGTCTGCATCTCTGATGCATCTGCCAAGAGGTTGATTACATTTCCTAAAAGCTTCATTCAACTGTTTTTGTACAGTAGCCAAGAGTGAAGTACAGGAGGCGATAAGGATCAATTTAAGGCAATAGTTCGACATTTTGGGAAATGCATTTACTCGCTGCCTTAACAAGATTTAGATGAGAGGACACAAACACTTTAATCTATCTCATGCACAGTAGCTGGAGCTGGCAGCTGCTTAGCTTTTGCACAAACACTGCGACCAGGGGAAACAGAGAGCCAGTCCAAATGTAAACAAAACCTGACCAGCTCACTCGTTAAAACTGTATAGATCGATTGTTTAGTCCTGCCAAATGCAGATGTTTAAAAAGATCAAATTGCAGGTTCAACGGGGAGGTTGAGTGCGAGACAATGTCTTGGCCCGGGAGCAGTGAAATCCTGGGGTCAAATTTGTTGTTTTTACAGCTTGGTGTTTCATACCGACAGAATTTAACATGTTACTCAGCCGGCTGAAGAGGTGCTGACAGGCAGATTTCGTGGCATTTGGACAGAGACGGGCCAGCTGGTCCTCCCTGTTTCCAGTCTTGGAAAAAAAGGGAATGCAAAGCTAAGCTAACCATTGTAACCTAATCACTAGAATAAACACTGGTAATGTATGTCTCTGCAAACCACGGGTATGTTGACATTGAAATGTATTTTTCTTATCTTGCTACATTACATTTCTCTAGGTTAAATGTTTAATTTTATGTCGAGACGACTGCTGTGTTGACAGTCTGGTTGGGGATACGCACAAAAGCCACTTGGTTAGTGTTTGGAAAAGGTCACGTTTTGGTCCCCACAAACACGGCTTGAGATGTCCTGACACGCCGTCAAAAATATCTGTCCCGCGTCGCCACAAACACTGCACGGATTGTTCCCGAGGTGTCCTTGAAAATATCCAGCGGTGTCAAGCTGACGCATGTCGAAACACCAGGGTCCTTCTTTAAAAAATATCCAGTAGTATCGCACTTTGAAATGTTTAAAAGCAGTCTCAAACTACAGTCGACTGATACGACACTTATAAATGTGAATGTATCAGTGGCTTGAGGAAATGTTAACCGCTTTACTTTTTTCTGTTGTCTGGGCTGAACATCTCCTGGCTCCATCTTTATATTAAAAAAATATATATATTCATCCCAGAATGTGGAACTATTCCTTTAACTCAAAATACAATTTCAGTATTCATGTGCCAATGCGCCACACCAGTCTCAAGTTCAGTACATTTAATCGTGTCCTTCTACTATTTTTTTTCAGCTTCTGCTGGAGGTGAACAATGTTCCGGACCTCTCTGCTGGAATCACCTGTTTGTTCGGCCAGCAGGCCCAAGTGGAGGGCCACGTGAACGGGAACAGGGTGATGTGCTTGTCCCCGGCTGGGAAGGAGGTCCCTCAGATACCACAAGGACAAGGTGAGCTTCAAACAAACTAATCAAACCTGGAGTTAACTTCCTCGAGGAAATTAATACCGCCTGGATGTGCAGATTGAGGGTGATGCCAATGTCAGGTGAAAAAAAAACCA
>OMLP01029319.1:0-10911 GCA_900302685.1 Spondyliosoma cantharus | reverse complement strand
TGTTCAGGATGCCTATTGCTTAAAGCGTTTTTAATCAGCATACTTGGCGTGACTGTGCATGCGGCTGTTACTGTAAAACTCACAGTGGCAAATACTTTGCGTCTGTCACAACCACAAGAAATGTGCCAGAAAAACTGTTTGCAGCGGAGGTGAAAAAACAGAGCCCACGCTCTTTTTGTTGATCCTGTTCAAGGTCAGACATCAACAGGATGTGATGAAGCTCTGCAAAAGAATCACTTTAGTGGTTAAAAATAAATCAATACATTTTTGTTGGAAGTTGTGGCTGTTGATTGTGGAGCTTAAAAATACATAAACTTCAGTGTAGCTGTGGTGGGATTTGAACCCTTCACGTGACATGAATATGAGATTATTTGACTTTGGAAAAGACCTTTAACTGGGAAATCTTGTGTGGATTTGCCTCCATAAAGTGGTCGCTCATGTTAATGGAATTCACACTGAAACAACACCATTAAGATCAAACAAATAAGTTAAAGTCAGGCTTTGTCTTCTCTACGTTTCTAAAAAAACACAGATACGTTCACATTTTCTACATGTCACATCACGTTCACAGTACACATTTGTGACCTGATTTTCATATCACGAGGAGGAGGATGGTGGTGGGGTTGCAGGAGGAGGCTGCCAAACCACTGATGAGACTATGTTTCAACATTTTAAAGTGTGAGACAACAGAAGAAGCTGGTTCGTACCAATCAAAACAGACAGTTTAGAGACAAAACCTAATCTTTTCTTTATCTTAACAAATTGTTTTTTTTTGTCCCTAAACCTAACCGGAGCTTAACCACAGCGTTGACACAAGATAACATTGAAAACTGAACCTTAAGGAACATTAAGTTGCATCATAAAGAATGTAAAGTTCCAATATTTATTCTGCCGATTTGTTTGCATCAAGGAAACAAGAAAAGGAAAAACTAAAATCAGAAAATAAGTGACTAGTAAATTATTAAATTATAAACATACTGTCCTATGAAAAACAACTACAGGATTATTATCAGTTGCAATATAATAAACATTTATGAAAATAAAGAACCAGGCAAGATTTAAAAAATGAATGGTACATGCAACACATTGTATATAATAATGAAAGACAGTGATGCTGGTCTAATCATCTAACAATTAAAAAACAGAATCATTTAAAAATATATTTGATATATCAGTTTATCATCTAAAAATACACATTGTCTGTTGGAGACTTTACCGTATGTGAATGTCCTAATATAACATCTTTAGCTATATAGAAAAAGATTAATTTGTCTCCCTGAAGACAAAAATGTAGGTGATTGTGATTTAGGTGAGAAAGATGAATTATTACGTGATGATTTAAGATCACACTTTCCTGTAAAATGTCCTTTAGATGTCAAATTAGAATAAATATATATAACATTTCATAAAAGTATTTATAGAGCTTGGGACAGAAGACACAGTTCTTGTCCTACAAGGCTGGGAACCTGCATGTGCATGACACCATGTTCTTATTCTTCTGTCAGACCAAAAGTCAGTCTGAAGAAAAACAAATGACTGGAACGTGTGTCGTGATGCTGTGGTGACGTGTGCAGACCTGTAGGTGGCGTGTGGAGCTGCCACATGGAGGCATGTTGCCGTTTCACTGGGTTCATTACATCATAGTTCCAATGATACAGAAACACATGGACACAGAGACACTTTCCTTCAGCCCGTTACATAGAAACCATCATGTGTTCGATTGTTTACTTCTTTTCTATCATTCTTGATGATTAGCTATCGGTTTTCCTTTCCTTTTTAAAGACAGGATTTGACCACTCCCACATGTTGTACCCAGTGATGATGTCATTATGCAGCAACTGATTTTCAGATTTTCAACTTTTATTTCAAGTATATATTTTAAATGATTCATTTTTTTTTAAGTCTAAATAATGAATAAACGTGTGTATTGTCATTATCACAATGTTGAAAGTTTTTTATTTTAGTTCATCAACATTGTCTTTCCCTAATTTATGTGTACTTATGATACAGTAATCTAAATTTTGACTTTTTTTTTTTAGTTTTTAACATGTTAATTTTTTGCCACTGATATTTTCCACACTTTGTAAACACTCCTTAAAGCATGTCATCCACTACAAAATCACAAAAACAAATGAGGATAAGAAACATGTAATTAAAAATGACAAAATTATTAACATTTACTGGCAGAATGATTGTAATAATCTAACATATGATTGTTACTGCAAAGCGGACTGAAAGCCTAATTCTAGTCTGCATCTTCTGACCAGTACCATCATAAATGTGGGGAGTCTGGGCCGTGACTCACATCTTGAAACTGTTTTACATTCAGTGAGGCAGCCAGTCGGCTCACATCCAATCATTTTAAGTGAAATATATGTCAGAAACCCATTTCACTCGTCTGAGCTTTTTCGATTCACCTTAAACCAGCTCTGAAACACGTCTGTGCCTGAGATGAATCACAGATGTAAAGTATGGAATTCTAAATAAACTCCTGCACATTTTAATGAGCTATACTGTGTAACAACAGCTCAGAGGCTTTATGAATAAAACTGATATCAATGGTTATGAAAAAAGTCTCTCCTTCCAACTCTGTGCACTCACAAACCGGGTCCACAAAGGCCCCCCGAGCTCGTCTTGCTTACGGGGCAAATCCACCGTTTAACGGCTTTCAACTGTGATTTGCTGACCAGCTGCTGACTTGTGTTTTCATCCCAGTGGCCCATTGCCATTTCACTGGTGATTACACTGCTAAAGAGCTCCAGAGAGCTGGACAATGCCAGAGAGCTTTACATGTCACCAGTGTCATCGCTCGCAATGAATAGGTCGTCGCCATTGAACTAAATATCAGCCTGTTTACAGTGAGGGGCCTCGATGGGCGGGCGGGAGGAGGGGGAGCGAGTGTGTCTACATGTCAGTACCTACAGCGGGCTGTGAATGCAGAGGGTTTGGTGTGTGTGTGTAGGCATGGAGATTATGTGGTCTGAGGTGTGTGACAACTTAAAGCAGGGTGTTGCACCTCGGCGCTCAGACAATCGGAGCCGTTTGTGGGAGTTTTATCCTCCAAAACAAACTGTGGTGCGAACAAACGCGCGAGACTATGAGTCAAGTAACAGATGCACAGCAGACAATGTGTCGTCCGTCATCAGGCCACAACCACTATTGTGCTGCTGCAGGGCTTCACACAGAGTGCATTGATGTCTGTGTAAGTACAGGTAATAACAGAGGTCACACAAGTCACTTAAATCTATGATTGGCTATGTTTTCCTTGTGGAACTCTGCCCGGCACCCAGAGTTGGCCGGCCATAAACTTTTATTTGGCCCTTCAAACACTGTTCACCTCACCTTAGATCAGGAAAGCATTTTTAATACGGTCATGTTGGTGTTTGTACGAAAATGTTGTCACCATTAGAAATAAACTCAAGCAATCTCAAGGTAACCAGGAGGGTTTTGTTTTGACTGTGTCGGCCCTCGGTCTCCTCCCACGCACCTGTTGATCCACAGATGTGGGAAACTTTTGCTCACTGAAAATTATATAAGAAATTATAATAATGTTTGTGCTGTTTTATTTTTGTGTGGTATGAAAATGCACTTTAAATATTAATAATCCGAGCATGTTTGGGCCAGAGATTAGTTGATCACAACAAGATTAATCACCAGCTATTTTGAAAATGAATTAATCATTTCGGTCATTTTTTCAAGCAAAGATGTCAAGCATGCAGTATGCCAGTTTCCAGTTTCTCAAATGTGAGGATTTGCGGCTTTTCTTTGTTATGAGAGTAAATAAGCGGTGTTTGGGTTTTGGACTGATGGTTGGACAAAAGAAGCGATTTGAAGACGTCACTTCACAGACATTTTACAGACTAAAACGACTAATCGATAATTAAAATAATCATTAGTTGCATCGGGGCTGAGTAATACATCGCATAGAAAGTCAGTCAGTTAAGGGAACTTGGGATCCTAATGCACATTACAATATGATAAGTGTTTTCTTCTGGCCTGTGGCCCACCATTACGTTACAGGTTTGGCCTTCAAAGGAAAAAGTTTTGGCACCTTGATTTTTGAATAAGAGTTCAATCATGCAGCAAACTCACAAAGTGGTTGAACTGCAGCACGGTGAAGTGAAAAACCACACGCTGTGGCTTTACAGGGAGTTTGAGTCTCGACTCTTTCAGCTTCTTCCTGGAGTCTCTGCCGGCCGCCTGGCAACCTCACAGTGACAACACAACATATTACACATAAATATAAATTAAATATTTATATGCAGAAACTTGACGAATAGATCGAAAAACAATTCCTCATAAATCCACAAATAAATCAAACTACACAGGGGAGCTACCATGTAACAAATTCAGTATTCATATGTTGGTGTTGTTAGAATCAGTCAGATTGATCCTTCATTGAGGAAACCAGCGCAGAGTAAGTACGTGTGTGTGTACACATCTCTAAGCTGTGTGTTGTGTCAATGTTGTTATGAACAGGGCCAAACAGTAGCCCGGCCGGGACAAAGCAGAGAGACCGATGACATGGATGCAGAACAGAGGGATTAGAATGTATTGTCACAGCTCGACTGACACTGATGCGCCGTGACTTGTTGTTCATGTGCTACCAAAAACACACAAACAGCACGCCGTGACAACACGTTTTCAAAAGGTCACTGTCCAAGCCTGGCTGCTAAAAGATAGTGGAAATGGAAATGGTTGATAGAATAACAATGAAATGATAATATGATGTACTTTATACTGCACCACATTAGTCTTTAAACATTTAGGGCAGGCCCCTGTTGATGCTGCACATTATTACTGGTTATTGTTTCTTGTTTGGTCCTAATTTATAAAATATTGGAGAGATGTTCAGTTTGAAAAACATCTGTGAAGGAATTCTCCAGATCCTCATATCCACCCTCTCTGAGCCGGACACCTTCGATACAGTACTTTGTTGGTTTGAGTCCTTCTTCACAGGGAAGTTGTTCAAAATTGTATGATAAGAAGTGGTGTTAAAGCTTCATTTCCTGTTCACTGGGATGCTTCAAGGATCTGTGCATGGTCCCCTTCTCTTCTCAGTAAACACCACCTCCCTTAGTCCAGTTATCAGTTCACAACTTTTTCTAGTTCTGTTCCTATGCTGATGATACACAATTCTATCCATGGATTCACCTGTGTTTCAGGTTTCAGGTCTATACAAGCAGATAACCTGATGAATTGTTGACATATTATCACCTCCTGATTGATCATCAACTAAATAACAATGGATGGTGAAAATCCAGACAGACATTGGGCCACATTTCAACGTAAAACAACATGTTCGGTTAGCTTCCATTAGACAACCGCTCCAACTGATCTTGGACACATTTATTCAAACCAATTGAAACAAACTCAATGTAATCGAACATTTATGTTAGCTAGGAAGTGGATGAATGCTAACTTTATCTAATGGGTTATCAAATATGCAGTGTTTTCTTAAAATATGTCCCGATGCCCCTCCAGATATTTTCAAATGATTATCCTTTTCTATTTTTTCATGTAACGTGTATCAAACTGTAATGTTAGCTAGGAATCTGTTAAAGCTAACATTAGCTGTTTACTAACGGAAGATGTAAAGGATTATCAAATATGTTGAATTATGGTTTGATGTCCAGATTTTCACAATCTATCATCTTTTCAGTTGCAGATCAATCGGGAAGTGGTAAATTGATAACAATTTGTCAGACTCTCCACTTTTCAACAACATGAAACCTGGAACACAAGCAGCACGACATTATCCCAGCATTCAAGCTTCAACCCCAAGACTGGTTTCAGAGGAAAATGGCTGCCATGTGAATATGGTCTATGGCATTACTGTTGGATGAGATTGAAGGTGCACACCCTAACTTTCTATTTTGTTACACTGTATCCAGGCAGGAAAAAACATTTGACTCTTTGCTTTTCTCACCTGGAGGAGAGAAGGTCATGTGATTTAAAATGTGAGTAACAGCCAGAGGAGGGCTGCAGGTTCAGTCATGTTCACCCCATTCAGTTGTGGAGTTTTGATTCCTTCATGTGGGATTTTGGTGTTTAGAATGATATAATCTTGCATTGCATTTTATTGGATTATTTACTTTTTGGATGATTTACAGATAAAAAAAATCTACTGAACAAATTCTCTTATTAAGGTTGTAAAGTTTTTATTGTGACTATAAGGTATAAACTTTCAATCACATGTTTCTCTGTAGATTTGGCCACCCTGTCACTCAGTTTAATAATAGCATTTAATCTTTTATAGACATCATGTACAGGCAGAGTGCCAGTAGTAAACACAGCTGGTCTTATTTCTCATTGGACTCAAGACAGAGTCCCACCCATGAGAGTAGCACAGGTATGAGGAAAAGGTTGTACAGGGCGTGTGTGAGTATAGTGGTGGATGTGATTTCATGAGGAGTCCTCGACACGCCCATCATTCAAACACCGAGGAATACCAGCTAATGCTGCACCCTTCATGATAATGCAACCATTTACAGCGTGCAGTGGGACGCTGGGGACGCGACACGGTCAGTACTGCCTGATGGCATATTTCAGGCTTTAGTCATGAACACTTGAGGAATCCTGCAGGCTGGGATCATAAACTCTGGCTGCAGAGAAGCTCCTGTGCTATTTGTCCAGATTCCTCAGGTCACAAGTTGTATGTTTTTCACATGTCAGACTTTATATTTGAGTCAGGATTGTGACACAGTTATGTTTACTTATTGTATAATTCAGTTGAAAAGCACTCATTCAGACCAAATCGTTGTGGGTGTTGCAGCGAAAACACCAGTCCTCCCATTCTCCAGAACCAAGCTCTCGTCAAAAACATCTGTTTCTTTCGCCACAAACACGGCTAGAAATTCTCAGAGTACTCCCGTAGACATACTTAAGTAGGCCTTTAACATTACTAATGCTTGCTAGCTAACGTTCATGTTGCTAATGCTAGCTAAGTCTGACATTACTAATGTTTGCTAGGTAATGTTAATGTTGCTAATGCTAGCTAACTCTAACATTACTAACATTTGCGAGTTAATGTTGCTAATGCTAGCTAACCCTAATGTTATTAACGCTTGCTAGCTAACATTAATGTTGCTAACATTAGCTGACATTGACATTGCTAACACTTGCAAGTGAACATTAATGACCGATCACTCTATAACAGTGAATACTGATGGAATATAGAGCTATTTAACACTTTAAAAAGTGTTTTAGTTTAAAAAAATACTCACAGCAGCTTTAACATCCACAGATAGTTTTGAAAAGCCGCCCTGAGGCCACACCAGCTCCTCTAGTATCCACTCCTCCAATCAGCACATGTCACATGAATTAAAAACAATTGAAGAGTGTTTTAAAATGACATATCAATCAACACAGCAACCAAATTAATCGGAAGAATGAACATATCAAAAGGAACAACTGATATATAAAGGTTCATCCTGAAGCAAGCTGGTCTCATCTGACAGAAGCATAAATGATGGCCTGTGTTCACACTTGCAGCACAAATCCTGTAACTGTACATGTCATGCTAACATGATGAACGACTGTAGAGGTTTAAGACCTGTTCTTTAGTTTCCTCTGTGAACTGGTAGAGATGTTATATCACATAATTTATAGTTTATACAGTATGTATCATAGTTACATTCACACAACTGTGATATCTTGGTTTAATAATTATTTTGTACATTGATACATTCAGTGATTTAGAGGGGGAAAATTATTTTGATGTAATTGTACTGTGACGTCTAAATTAAATAGAATCCACTGTTGTAAAAGTCATTAACATTGCCAGCACTAGCTAGCTAACATTAATGTTGCTAACACTAGCTAGTCGGACCTATAGTGTCAATATTTCACAACACACTCCATTTTTGTAGAGTTATTATTTCTGTACATTGAAAATATTCTTTATACTTCATATCTGGGTCAATATTTTTCACTAGAATCACAAACTTTTTAACTGTGTCGCTTAAAAAACTAAACTATAAGTATAATTTACTTTCACTTAAGGACTCGAGTAAAGTTAATATTAGACACTTCAGTATTTCCAAAGTCTGTTAAAGTTTACTCAAGTATGACTTTGACTACTTTAAACAACACTGTAGTATTTCTACTTGTACTTGTGTAAGCGGCCTGCGTACTTCTGGCACCACTGACAGAGAGAAACAGTGGTTGAAAAAGCAAAAGGAACTTCACGCTTCATTTCTTTCTCATTCATCAGGAACCGACTTTCGTTCTTTAACCATGAATACACTTTCATTCTCTGTCACACACACACAAATCCAACTCTTATGGCTATTAAATGCACTGACTGAAAAGGCCATTTAATGTTGGATATTCCTGCAAATACAACAAACACACACACACCCACACACAGCCTACAACCCAGCACACTCCCAGTCTGTCATGGTGAAGGTATAAAGCTTCAGAAAAAGAAAGAAAAAAAATGATCAAATTCCCTGAAAAACATCTCGGAGCGTGAACGCACACGTGCAGCTCCGGTGTGGACACGTGTATGATCAGCGAGGACGCGTTCAGGTGCAATTTTCACCACCTTCTCTGACAGACTTGGACAAACCACGCGGACATTAAACACTCGAGCGGGGCACGAGACACGTCGAAACACCCACGCGAGGTTTTATAAGCTGCCAGATTCAGTAAAACGTTGTGTATTGGGATATTTAATGAGTTAACGGTGATTTGAGAGGGCGAGACGACGTCATGCAGGGCTTCGCGCTGCGTTCAGGGTTATCGGAAAAATCTTATATTCTTGATGCTTCTAGTTCACTTGTAGGATTTGTATTTCCATTTGATGATACTTTATACTTTAACTAGTTACCTTTCACATTGATATCAAACAAACAGACAAACCTATAGTTATCATGCATTGTTATAGATGAAACAAACTACTATACTACTACTACTTCTAATAATAATAATAATAATAATAATAATAATAATAAAATATATGCCAAAAAATAAAACTAGCATCGACTAGCTACAACATTGAATCACTGTTTACTTCTCATTGCATCCATATTGATATGCAAGTAATATACTGTACTGAGTAATTACACTGTTGATGCATGGATTATATTTTACATTTCCTGAAGTAAGATTCCTCAACTGTTGGTGCCTTGTGTATATTAATTGTAAAATACACAAATTAGAAAACAGACACCAAATATGATGAACTAGCTATTTTGATATCCTGACTGATTAACAGTGTTTCTGGTCATGTGTTACTGTGATGGGCTGATGGCCATGATATGTAGACCTTTGTGTATTTGATCAGCTGAATCAGCTGTTCAAAGGAGTAAAAAGATAAGATGTAATCTAATCAAATCACACATTAAAGACGCGATGCATTTGATCACAACTTGTAGAGTTTTGGTTATCTGAGTATAGAGGACAAAGAGACATTTAGACAAACACCTTTAGTTAGGATGACACTCTGTTATTTAGTCTTTAAGATGATGGAGTGTTGAGTGGTGCAGAGATGACAGATTTTTAAGACTAACCCGGAAGTTAGCATCGCCCCGGTTCCCTCCACAAGAGGCTGAGTTTATGATACTTAGACGTTTTGTTCAGCAAAATCACTTTTGTGATCTTCCAAGTGTAAATTAAATAGTTATGCTATAAACAGACATGACTTAGACGTCACCACCACCAAGTGTCCTACTGCACAATTGCTGTACACGTTTTCTATATATTGATCCATCTCAAAGTTTTAAAGTTAGCGTTGTCATGAATTTTAATGTCTGTGACACCTTCTTTAGCTACTTGTTAGCAACACGTAAGCTCTTTATATTTAAATTGTGGGACATTTAATTATGTATTTTCTGTCGTAGAACAAAACTATTTAGATATTTTAAGCCTGTGGTAACCACAGACCTTATTTCGGGCATGTAACCAAAAACCCATTAAAAAAAAACCTCATAGACTTTGAGACGAGGGAACCGGATGTGCAATGCAATGCTGACTGATTTCTGGGTATTAGGACTACAAACTACACCACTTTGTTGCAGTTTATATCAAGGCAATTAGTTTATGACAAAATGGTGCATTAAAAACATTCTGCAACACAAACATTTGATGGTCTTTTTCTCTTTTAAACACTAAATTAAACATTGAAATCTTTATTTCAAACATGTGCATATGAAAACAGGCAATGCTAATGACATGTATGAAAAGTTGTGGGAAGAAGTGTAAAATGATCTAATATCACCCCCTTTCCATTAAGCTTTAGCTAGTAATTCAGCATTGGCTTCCTTATTTAATCATTACATAAGAATACATAAACAAATAGGTAAATAATATATATGCATATATGTATTAACTGACTACAGAAAAGCACAATCTAGCCTTGATACATCTCAAGCACTTGAATGCGCCCTCCAAAGTGACACTTTATGACTTCCGAAATTGGAAATGGAGAGGCTTGACGACGAGGAGGCCCTTGAACGCAGCATCTCGACCTGACCCATGAAGCGCGCTCCCGGCTGTACGTGGCTACTCCCCCTCTACGGTGTACGTGCGCGCACCCCTGTATCGCGTGGTGGGGATCATCCATATTGCTGCTAGTGGTGGAGTTAAGGTTGTAATCCTGAGAGGCCCTCGGACACGTTTCTTTATTTTTATACATGTTTTAACTCGGCGCTGACTGCTCTGCGTCTTAGACTGAAGCTCTTCTGGTCTAGGAGCGACAGAGGAGCGGCAGACTCCGCGGAACAACTTCACATTTTCTTGAAATTGAAGGCGAATTCGGGCCGGGGGGGAGGACTGGTAATCCTGAGGGGGGAAGAAAGACGGAGGTGGGAAATGGCCACTCAGGTGGAGACTCTCCTGCCCGGCAACCCGCTCGCCAAAGCGGAGGAGCACGGTAAAGTCATCCGCGGTGAGCCGGAGGAACAGGAG
>OMLP01029316.1:0-10693 GCA_900302685.1 Spondyliosoma cantharus | reverse complement strand
GCACTATTGGGCTTAGTGCACCGTGCATATTGATTTAACTTGAATATTGTTGCAGGCTAGTATTTTGCTGTCATGCATGTCTGGTGATGAAACATGTTAGGTCAATGGGTGTTTCTGCTTCTGGCCCAGTATCAGCCTAAAAACAGGATACCCTTTGTCAGCCAAACAGACTCAGTTGTACTATGCAGACTAAGGTGTGGTCCTCAACGCTGATCTTGTAATCCTGGCAACACAGTCAACAAAAGAGCCTGCTTTTTTCATGGATGTCCTCCCACACAGTTAATCGCAGAGGTTAAGAGAGCTAGAATGTGGTTCACTACATTCAATGAGTGACCGGAGCACTCGATAATGACAAGTCCAGGCGATTCCGATGTAATCTCAAAGGATTGGAAAGACACATTTTCCTGACTGTGTGAAGCTTTTGACTGTTCAGGCCAAGGCCAGGGCCTCCTCTGTAGGAAGTTCAACACCACATTTTTCTAGCAGGCCTAGTTATAGTGTTTGGCTAGATTTTCACTAGAATGTGATTTATGAGAACTCATTCTAGCACTCAGATTTTATGAGATCAAACTGCTCCGAGTACATTTTGTGTATCTCCTGTGGCTGTTTTTATTAAAATGTGTCTCTTCCTGTCTCCTCTTTACAGCTGTTGTATTGCTTAAGTGCAAGGTTGCAACTCACAACTCCAACAATTGTGACTCACAATAAAAGCCATCAACACTTTTCTTGTCTTGACAATTTAATAGTCAAGCCAGTTAAAATCTTCTGCACTTAATTGTGCCTAGCAGGATCAGACAAGTGCAACCATAACCAGGCCAGGTAACACGTGGTCAACCAAGTGAATACGTAGTCAGTTCCGTCCCAAACACCTTACCTACTTTGAAGTTATACTTATTATGAACTTGAATAACACCAGCTTTGGTATTTCAGTCATAAAGTTAAGTTATTTATGGAATGTAGTTTGGCATGCCAGAAAAGTAGATTCTTGAAAAAGTAATTGTGAGTTTGTAAAAGACTTCCGAGTTGTAGTTTCTTCTGGCCAACACTTAGAAAAAAACAAAAAAAACACACATCTGTGCATCCTTAATGTTTTGGAACCAAATATTGATTGCATACGGATTCTAGAGCCAAAATAGAAAAACTATGAAGGTACATCTTGAAGTTTTTAAGTACCATTTATTAACCATAAGAGGGAACAATATGGTTGTTTCACCCGTGTCGCTCAAAAACAACAGGCCATAATGAGATGCAACAGTGCAGTTGTGAGGGAAACAAGAGGGGAGAAGGAGGTTAAATTTAGACTGTGGTCTAGAGAGTTGGAGACCTAATAGCTCCATGTGGTCGGCTGGTTGGCCACCGAGGCCAGCAGATAGACAGGAGTGGAAACCAATGTTAAGGAGGATAATATTTAGGCTGACCTCAGACCCTGACAAATAAAACACATTTTGAGTAAATCGAATGAACCTCAAATATGACATAAACATCTCTTTAAACAGGCTGTGTGAATGTTTTAAACCAGTCGGACAGACTGCTGACACTACTCCCTGTGTAATCCACTGTCTGTAGTGTTTGTCAGAAGCAGGTGTGACTTTGGTGAACCACAGCTAAGACAGGTGAATCTACCTCTTTGAGGTGGTCTGCGCTGCCCCAGGAGGCTGACCGCTGGTGAGGGCTTCCCTGTTCTGCTCCCTCATCAATCCAGAGACCTGGAGTCTGAAACACAGAAATACATGCTGACACATAACCACATGTGACACAACTCAACACATACAACTCATGCTCTTGATTCATGTTCCAAACTTATTGTTCAACACCGCAGCCACACAGAGATGAGAATGATGAACAAAAGAGTGCAACAGAACTTAAACAGATGACATCATGACATCACCCCTAAAGCCTAAGATTAACTAACCTGCAGTTTCTGAGATTTGTTTACGTGGCAGGGTGGCCTAATGTTTACAGAGATCAGATAACTGAGAGGCCACAGATGTAGTCTTTGGTGAGTCTTGTTGAATGTATGCCCACAAAGAGTCACCTGTCTTCTAAAATGTCATGCATTTGTTTTATATTAAGAAAGTTTTGGCACATTAAAAACTCAGTTATTATAAATTCTAAGATATATATACACACACAAAAACATGTTCATATATAGAGACACACTTTTAATGACATACACCTCTGTTTTTACAAAACAGATCATTTTGTGTGATTATTTGCGGAGATGTTTTACCTCATCAACTTTGTTTGAAAATATATACTTATTCTGAATTTGATGCCAGTAATACATTTCAAATTAGTTGGGACTGGGGCAACAAAAGCTTGTGAAAGTTGTATGATGCTCCAGAAACATCTGTTTGGAACATGCCATGGGTGAACAGGTTCATTGGTGACAGGTGATAGTATCATGATCAGGTACGAAAGGGGAATCTGGTAAGGCTCAGCAAGGATGGGGTGAAACACATTGTATGTATGTATAGAGGATATCACTACATGAGCTGAGGAACACAGTTTGTTTGATTGATTGCATTCTGCATTTATTTACATTTAACATAGCTCCAAAACTATTTTGGAAATTGAGTTGTACTTAAAATATACTGTACACAAATTTAAAGCAAACAGTTTATGCAGGAGAAGTACAAAACTAAACGTTTATATGAAAACTACTCTAAAAACTACTAAAAAGACACAGAATACCCATTGTGCTACCTCAGTGTGATGTCACTCAGGATGTGAGTATTGACTAAATACCTAAAATGTTAAATGTTTGAATAAGCAGTTGAGAAAGATGTGGGTAGAAGCAGTAATGAGTGCAGTGTGCTCAAGAGCAAAAAAAATCTGGAATCAATGAAAATGGAGGAAAATGTCATGAGATACTATCCCTGAGGAAAGAACTACATTCAACAGGAAAACAAAAGTCATAGCATACTTGATTGCTTCCATCAGTAAGAAAGGTTAAGATAAATATATTTGTGTCGGGGCTTAAAACTCATTTTTTGACTAAAGTCTAAACCAGCGAGTACAGTTCAAAATCCACCAGCTCTTCAAAATCCAAACATTGTTCCAGGAAATAATTACAGGGCCACCAAATAATAAATGGTTACCTGCCAAAAAGACTTCCTTGTCAGCCACAGGTGACATTTACAATGACTACTAGCAGATGGTGTTGACTAAGTTACCACCTTTTCACCTTCAGCAGTTTCCATTAGTCTACAAATAAGTATTACATTTTAATGTAATGTATTCTTCTGTGATTTGGCAGAATGTGTGCAGCAAAATCTAGAATTATATCAGGTCAACGAGTCTACAGGGAAATTTTGTGTTTTTAGTACACCCGAGAGAAAACATCTAATATACTAAACATTCCCTACCAGAGAGCACAGAGGCAGTTCTGTCTCACTGAACATGTCTTTTAGACCTCTATTGCATAAACAAGGAAACGGTTAAGTTATGGAAATATATGCAAAAACAGAAACAGACTGAGGATGTTTCATAGGGTTGTCTGAAACCACATACTTCCCCCTGATTATGCATATCAACAGTGCCTCTGGTCCTCAAACAAATCCTCTAGCATCTGACGTTTCATGGTCAGCATAGTGGTGCGAAACATCTGAAATGTCAGTGTCTTCACACTGCCTCATGTCTGACCCCGCACTAACAGAAAATCCTCTATGGCTCTCCAACTAACGCACAAGCCTTGCTCTATGATATGGAATATCACACTGTGAATAATGAGGAACACCCGTGAAGCCATTTGCGCTGGATCGCTGTTGCTGGTTTCCCCCAGAAAAGGACAGCGAATTAAATGGGTGCTTGTGCTCTCATAAAAAGGGACCACTGTGCTTGGCCACGCTGGATGGCAGATGTGTAGCTAGCCTTTAGCATTAACATTTTGTGCATGGCCTGTGCCGTTTGATGCATCTGCCAAACATTGAGGGAATTGATGCTGCAGCCTGATCTGTTCATACAGACTGCAGGATTGCTGTAGTAAGGCAGAGAGGCTTTCAAGAGTTGTGGACTTGAAGAAAAACTAAGTTCTCACAGATGTTCTATGACGTCAAGAAGGGAATGCTAGTAATGCCGCTGCTTGTAACTGAATGAAATGTGAAACGTTTATTTGGCAGCAAGTGATCTGTATAGGATTTCACAGTGTGCGCAATACTGGTGAAAATCAAATGCACAATTACTTTTCTTGACATCTAAAGGCAAAATGGAGGGCTTTAAGGTAGGGGCTCATTGTCAATGACACAACAATGTGGTGTGATTGGACACATTTTAATTCAATACTATTTAAGTAATTGTTATTACAAGTAATATTTTTATCATTCTTATGTTTCATGAGCTCTAAATCAGAGCACAATCAGTACTGATTTTTGGGGCAGATGCCAATGGGAGGGAAAAAAAATATGCCATCATTGTGTCGGCTGAAAATCTTAAATACATATTGTATTTATAATAATCATTAATAATTATGATTACCAAGCATCTTTTTCTGCATATATCGGTACATATTGGTCAACATATACGCGGATACCGATAAATCTGTGATAGACTAATGTTGGTTGATTTCCACTGAATTCCACTGAATGTGTACTTAAAGATTAATGTCATGACGGCAACTTCAGTACACAAAAAAGGAGTAGTTCAACAATTAAGATGAGAATTTAGCATGCAGCCTGTGGGTTTATGTCTCAGACTAAAAATGAACCTTTTCTACATTAATCCAATTTGTTTAAAATTAAGATAATTACTTTAAACGTTGTCAACAGGCCACAGGTGACATGCCATGTTTTTCTTTATGGATATCTTGGTTGCAATTAAATGCCATATTTTTCCCCAGGTATCCATTGTAAGACAAGACAGTTAAAAAAAAAGAATACTGCAGGCTATCTCTGTTCCTCCCAAAGAAATTGTCAGTTAACAAGAGCACCCACCTTTATTTACCCCAGAGGCCCTTTTACCATGCTAGCTCTTGAGCTTCCGGCCCGAGATGTGTGCTTTGTAGACATGTGTGCCAGGTGTTGTGCCTGATAATGTACTACTGTGAAGATAAACTCTGTTACCGTGGCCTGCAGCTTGCTTCCCATTATGACTCCCACCCAAAGGGTTACATACAGGCAACATCCTCAAGAATCCAGCTCTGTTCCAAAGCAGGAAATAATGACTGGGCTTCAATAGAACTGCAGTGGAATTTGTGCTGGTTTGTTTAGATTGCATGCTGAGACATGCGAGCAGAGTGCCACTGCTATCATTTGGTGGGGTTTAGAGATCAGAGGAACGTGCATTCTGATTTGCTGAGTTGACTTTGTGTATCTGTTGTCTCATGCATGTCTGATACTCAATGAGAACTCCAGAAAATGGATGTCTAAGATGTGAGTTTAGATTTGGCTTCATATTACAGGCTCATAATGAGACAGTTACAGAAAAACAGATGCTAGTTTGTTTAGTTTGTCGTTCCTTTATGTTTTTTCAGATAACAAACACGGACTGCTGATTAGTTATTTCCCCTCACCCAGGACCAAAATGTACATGCATGTCGGTGGTCAGCTGCCCATCAGGCTGTTTTCTTTATGTTGTGCTCTAGCGCAACTTTTAACAGAAGACGTGAGGCGACGCATACTGTTTGATCAGTCTGCCTTTGTCGGTGCTGTTTCTTTGAGGTCGGCTTGGTGTGTCAGGGCCCTAATCTTCATACAGACATTCTCTGTGTTCTGTAACCACGGGGCCTAGGGCATACAGACCTATCCCGGAACAGTGATTAGCATATGTATGGACCCTCTGCTCCTCAACTCCCACACAAAAGGCAGGCGGGCCGCGCAGCCACGAGGGCCAGGTGGTAAGCAGTGGGATTTCTCCTCGCCTCAGCCTGAGGGACAGGTGCAAACAACTTCACCTCCATGCAAGACTACATTACAGCTCAAAGGAGAGGCCGTCTTGAACTTCTGCAGTGCACAACAAAAGAGGCCAGGGATCTTTTGTCTGCTGCTTTCTGCTGTTGTTGTCTTACAAAAAGAGCTGGGCCCAGGCATAGTGTGTTAACAGGAAGTGGTCTCTGACTATCCTTAGGGGAGTTTGTGTATTTAATTGTTCAAGGACTGTCAAGTGTGTCACACTCTCCCACAACATTACAACATAGCCAAATGTTTTCCATCTCAATTTTCCACAGCTTTGACAGACATAAATCTCTTAACTTGATTTAAATTGTGGCCCTCAATCACATTTTTTGCCAATAATGTCTGGGAAACATAGTCGAGGCACAGGCGCAGGCGAATATCACAATGTAGGTCTACCAGATCACCGTGTGTACGTGCCCAGACGTTGCTGTGCAATGACATTCTTCAAGACCTGATAATTATCAAATTGATTTTCCATACTTGTCCAGTCTTTCCAGAGCAGCACAGGAACCCTGTAATTAGAGGTGTTTACTCTACATACAGCCACTTGCAAGAGATCTCTCAGGGCCCTCTGACCATTTCCCCTGCCTACACACAAAGAAATGCTAGGCAAATGAGGGGTTAAAGGGATGAAGCCCATGTAAATGAGGCTTGGCGGTCTTTATTCAGACACATGAAAGGCTTCTGCTAGAAAAGAGGGAGCAGCCCTCGTCATGATCATACATAGTCAATATTCTTTCTTTAACCCCCAACCCAAACTCCCTCCCCCACAAAAATTAAGGTCTTAGAGAAAAACTGCATTTAGCCATCAGTCACATGGCAAGATTACGGGGCGATCATGTGTGGGCTGCTATCCAGGAATACTGTGGTCAGGCTCAATGAGAAATCCATACGTGGGTCTTATGAAGTGTTATAAAAAGGTATTAAAATTTCAGAATAATAAAAAAGAATAAAGTCTTTTAGGCCTTTATTAGCAGCAGACTTCACCACCAGCCACCATAACAAAATCTTTGGCCACAGCTTGTAGATTTGTCTCCTTCACCAACAGTTATGACAGAAACCCACAATTATTTCCAAGTCCTAATTACCATAATTTGCTTGGAGAAAGGTGAAAGTGTTGAATTTGGGGATTTACCAGACACTCTTGCTTAAATGTTGGCCAAATGGCTTTAATATAATATTACGATATTTTAATGGTATTTCTTAAAGCTGTTCCAGCTCATGATCATTACACAAACTTCAGCCTGGTCTTTCCTTCACAGTGAGGTTTGTTCTCACACATCCCTGCCTGGATATGAATGACTAAGCCATCGGACTCTACTTTGATTAATTACCATAAAGCAGGTGTACGATTCGATTGTCAGAGACGCACGTTACATTTACATTTTACATTTTCACTTGCTGAGCTGAATCAGACAGTTCATATAACAGAATGTCTCAAGATCATTTTGGCTACAAGAAGACGACTTGGCCCTTTGATGTGTGATATCACTCAACTCTTGCTCTTTGTTTCAGTTTTGTAGTTTCTTTTTTATGTGGACGCTGCAGTCATGTGGAATGCACCCTGACCATTTGACTACCAGTGAACCCCCACGTCTCTAAAGATTAGTGTTATCAAGCCATGTACACACCACCCTCGTTTCATTTTTGGAACCAACCAACACTTTTGCCACACGTAATGCTCACCATAATCATGATGTACAAGTACATTTCTAACGTTGCAATATTGTTAAAATCATGATATGACTTCTTTTTTTTTTTTTAAAAAACACGTAATTTATACAGGAATGAAGTTGTAAAGAGCCATTTTGGGCACCCCCTGGTTTTGAAAGTAACAGTAAACAAGTGAAATTTTTCCATAGACAAATGTTACATGACTCACAGCTAAAGCATTTTATATTCATTCATTTCTACCCAGTTGACTCATCAGTAGATAAGGTCAACAACTGGATTAGATAGCAACTGTGTCATTAATAAAAAGAAAAAAAGTCGAAGTACATGATGATGTGTACATAAAAATGTCAGAAGAGAAGTTAATTACGACACCTGACTTTGATTTTGGCATTTTGGGACATGCACCACTAATGGGATATAAAGCTATATAATAATAATGGTGTTGAGAAAACTGGCAACAGAATCGGGAGCTTTGGACCAATTTAATTTTAGATTCTGGGTTAATTTGACAGTTTCAGTAACTGTTTTGTTCACAAATTCAATGACAAAACCATTTTGAATTTGCTAACACTTCTTCCCCATAGCAACGGTGGCCAATGCTCATAGATATTAAAGTATTTAGATTACAGCCCAACCAATATATTGGTTAGCAGATATTTGGCATATCATGATTATGATGGTATTGGCGTACATGTTGTCCAATATAAACAGATATAAAAACTTGTTTTTTGGAGATTAGAAAGATGCTGGGTCTAATTCATAATAATAAATTCCAGGTGAAGGTTACCATTTCAGTACACTGATGTTATTTACATTTTACAATAAAGTTTATTGTTAAATCTATAAAATATACTGCCTTAATATGGGATCATTACAAAAAAAACAGCCAGCATGAGATAATGCAGACAAAAACTAAAAAATACTATGTTTAGTAACAGTGAAGATACTGTTTAAAATATTTTTTAGATTGGGAATACAGCATGGAGAAAAAAGGAACAATATAAGGCCCATTATTATTTAGGCCTATATCAAGACAGTGTTTTTTATATTGGTGGTTTGTACCTGTGTGGCTTTGTCTTTCATACACGAAGGGTAGGGTCCATGGGAGTCCCGTGGCCACTGGCCGGTGAGGTATGGCCCTGTGATGGCATCCAGGGAAGATGTCCGCCGGATGGCACTGGAACTACGAACCTGTAACTTGGACCTCTCTGCTGTGGGAAAGAACAAAGAAATAAGATGAAGCATGCACACAAACACACTCTCGCTGAGGCATCTCATCATTCGTCGTGCCAACTTTCCCGATTGTGTCAATAAGACTAAGTTCAGCATAAGGTATAAAAATGTCACCGCGTAATAAATCCCTGCCAGGGGCATCATTTAATGCAGCACAATGTCTCCTAATGGTAAATGCATCTTTAACTGTCATAATAGGTTGGTTTTTATGGCTCGGTTTATTTAACTATGTGTTGTGGCAAGAGCACATGGGTAGATCCTCACATTACAAGAATCACAGAATGAATTCTTAGTAAAGTCAATGGGTTAGAAAAAACAAGTTAGAAAATCTCCCAAAACAGAACATTATAAATCAATACTTTGCCCTCACCTCTGTTAACTACTGCAATTAACAAGTGGTTTACTGAGAAGAGACCTTGCCCTGCAATCTCTCCTTGTTTTCAAAGTGTGGACAATTTTTCTAATCTCGTAAGAATTAGTTCAGGGCAAACAGCAGGTTTGAGAGCTGAGGCCTGGAGCAAACGTAAATGGCTGAGCAGGAGTATCTGATGTTATGAAAGCAGTCTGCTGTGAGCCAGAGCAGTTAAGCACACACCACCCACATAAGAACTCATAAACAACCACAACACAATGCACATCAATACTGCCTGCATCCACTCAACATTCCAGCAGTGACACGCAGTTAAAAACAAAGATAAAAAAAAACAAACAAGCAAACATAAAGACATTAGCTCGAGAACAGCATGAGACTGCAGTAAGAACTGGATTAAATGTATTAGCCTCAATTACACTTGTGTGATTACTACAAGTAAATTAAAGCTTCTTCATTTCCCTTTCCGAAGCAGAATAAAGGGAACGGCATAATGATCAGGAAACATGCTCATTTACTCCATTCCTCGTTCGAGCAGGCTGCAGCAGAGGCCTTTCCAACATGATCACAGACTAAACTATCTACATGAGGCACCCCTCTCCTAGCAGAACTACACAGCCATTCATTGTTGTTCTTTGTCCATAGAATACATAGGCCTACCCACCCAAAGGTATTGCCTAAGTAAGCTTACTGGGCTACAGTAAAATTCCCTGAAGCATTGTAGACAAAGGAAGCAGGCTAAATTTCCATCAATATTGATATAGGCCAAGCCAGTGCTCTCAGAACTGGGATTGTGGTTATTTTCCATCGTCTCCCTACTTGCCAGACTAGAATAATCTCCTGATGAGAAAAAAGAAACAGTGTGAAAGAAGCCAAGACATCAAAGCAGTCCATCTGCTGATTTCAGGGATGAGTGAGAGGTGTATGTCATATTAAAAGGAATATTTTCAGGTTGAATTTTAATAAGAACTTTCCGTCACTGGGCGTTCGGCATGCGGTGAAAAAGCCTCTGCAATTCCAGGGATAAATGGGTGGTTTATTAACTGTAGAGCAGAGGCAAATGTGAAAACAAACATGTGGTCCAAATCAGTAAACCATAGCAGCATGGTTTCCTGTAGGTTTTCACAAGGCTGCATGACACAGGTTGAAAGGAAAATGACGATAATTTGGTTACAACAAAATCACTTTAAGGTTTCATTTACTCGAGAAAGGCTATAGTAAATTAAACCTGGTAGGGCTTATATATAACTCTGACATACATTTACCATACATGACCTTGGACACATTTAGTTCAATTCAACCTTACTGTAACTGCTAAGACTATCTACAGATTGAACATTGAAAGCATGCAATTGCCTACTCTCTGTGCAAGCTTGGTCATTCTTAAGAGGTGCAAGGAGAAAATGAAACAATGAATAATAAATTACTTAATAATACTTTAAAACGACGAACTTGTATTAATCACTGTATGATAAATTAAACTGCTGATACAGCTAATGTGATTACAGATTCTGTGAAGTACTTT
>OMLP01029315.1:0-11605 GCA_900302685.1 Spondyliosoma cantharus | reverse complement strand
GATAACCTTTAAAATCAAAACCACTTTAGTCTTTGTGAAGCTATCATTTTATTTAAGACAGAGAGGCAGATTTAGTCAGACCACAGGCATCTTTCAGGGGGTTTGTCTCCTGACAAAGCAATCACTGTTCTACGTCTTGGGAATTTAGAGTAGCTAGTAAGTAGATAATGCTCTTGGCACTGACAATTCAGATAGCTTCCATGAGCAAGAAGAGGCATCTCTTCTGATTCCGAGACAAATGAAGCCATAAAGTCACTAACAGACGCTGGAATGGAGATGTAAACAGTCTGTTAGTCTCCAGAGAGTGAAATAGAATCTTGACCACCTGCATTTGTGGCTTCGGAGGACAATTGTGATCCTATTTTGTTGAAGTATTAGACATCTGAAGGTGACAGTGTTCAGGGATTGCAACATTACCATGTAATACTCTTTTGGTGGTGGCAGGATTTCATTGTATAGGGAGTTCATTCATCTTGAGCTAATTTTCCTCTCTTACTTTACAGGCGACCCACATAATTTGAATCTTTGCAGTCCACTGACAGGAGGGAGTGATGATCCAGAGCAGTGATTCAAGAAACTGAATTAACCACCACTACAGGTTTATTCTGTGAGATTATGGGGGAAACACTGTCACCCCATAAATCATAAAGTAAACAAGATGACACTCGAAAGAAGGTCTTGATCAGTTTCATCTGCTATCATGCTGTGACGATATGACTGCAACTGATTAGGGTTTGATTTTATTAATGCGGTAGCTGAACAATTGAAAATAAGTCAGTCGAGACTCTGAATCAGCTGTGTGAATGTCAAAAATAAAAACGTTAAAACAACGACGTCACCATTCATTTATTTATTTTCTCTCATTAGCAAAAAATATAAAGTGTTATTTATATCTATTAAAATAACTGAAGCATTTTTTCATAAGTTCGCGTCTGTCATGATGAGCTGAAAACTTGTAGCGGAAGTGTTTCAATGAGCAAATCAAAATGATATTTAAAAGAACAGTTCACCCAAAATCAAACTTCACCCTCATGCGGATGGAAAGTTGGGCGAAATGTTGTCTGAACTACAAAAGACTGCATTTTCCTTTTTTGGGTGAACTGTTTCTCCAATAAGTTTCCAAGTCATCTGCTGAAAAAGTCTTTAATGCTCCTTTTGCTGGGGCTTTGTCCAACCGTGCCGCGATGTTGACGCAAGCTGTTTTCAGGTGGCGTGTCCTCCCAGTCTTTTGCGGCCTCCAGTAGGATGGCTTCGTCCATGTCATCTTCCTCGGTGAAAGATCTCTGGAACATCTCCATGATGCTCCTCTGGTTTGGGTCCTGAAAAAAAAATCCCATAAAACAGGAAACGTCACTGACACAGACTAATTTTTTAATTCAGCAACATTAGCTCTGTCGTGCTGGGTGGCCTCATGTAAATGTGTCAATGCTATTGAAAAACTGTGAAGAGGATTATGCAGCGTATATTTTTATATACAAACGCAGGCTTTACCTTAGAGTGGAAGCTGCTGTTCACTGCTTTGTCTGAGAGGTTTGACTCAGACAGACCAACCTGCTCCAAGACATTCATTTTTTCCTGGATCATTGGCCTGAATCAATACATACGTAGACATTTTATACCCAGGTTTTCACTTTAGACTGATGTATGCAGCAGGAATAACACTTATAACAGTTTGATTACGAGTGTAATCAGGGTCACTGCCCCTGACTGACACATACCAGAGGTGATCATCAGCAGATCCCTTGGCAACCAGGTAGTGAATGTTCACATTGCTGGTTTGTCCGATACGGTGCACCCTGTCCTCTGCCTGGATAAGAACCTGCAGAACAAAAGTACAGAAATGAAAGAGTACTTTTTTCGTCATATCGCCCAAATGTTTCCTGTCTTCATTCAGCTGTAGAAACCTCTGAAGGTCGACAACCACTTCAGGAAAAATATTTAAATTTAAATTCATTGTTCAACCTTATAATTCGGCTGCCAACAGCTGACATTAAAGCACCATTAAGATTCCTCCTGGAAGCAAAGCTGTAGTTACTGATGTCAGGTTGAGTACAGGAATTCAGCTTTTTTTACTTTTAGCTTTTAGAGCTTCCTTTTTTTCTGTACTGTGATCTGTGTCACATCTTTGTCACTGCTAACACTGCTGGCATGTAGAGGGAGTAGGAGTGTGGACAGCCTCCTCTGACATACATAAGGTGGAGTTATTCCTTGCATAAAATTGGATTTTCTGGGTAGTGCCTCCCCCTAAAACACCATTATGCTGCCAAAAAAAGTGACATTCAATCCCAATTTATGTGTATGACCACAGACAGTACAATCTTCCTCTCAGCCCCTCTCTTTCTGCCTTCTGGCAGGGATAACTTTTTAACATTTCTCTACCGCTGCAGTAAAGGACTTCATGGTTCCAAAAATGTGTGCCCTAACCCCAGAAGACCTGAAACATGAACTACCAAGAAGAACTGGACCTGTCTGTTATATAATAGATGGCTAGTTTACATAATTAGAAGACTCAGAGCAAACTTGTGTTTCTGGCCCTCCTCTTCATACTTATTTAAGTTCTCCTTGGTTCAGGACTGGAAGACCAAAATTGAGCTAAAAGCGGCTAAAAGATATGAGTTGGGCTCTGAAAAGTCCTCCAAAATACTGCATGTTCCTATCGAAGCAGTCACATTTGAGTAAATTTATTTCTCTTATGACAACTTTCCGTGGCTTACCCCGGGGTTCCAGAAAAGTTCAGCGAAGATCACCAGGTCAGCAGAGTGCAGGGTGAGACCCATGTTAGCTGCAGTGATAGACAGCACAGCCACGCAGGTTTTGGTCGAGAATTGGAACTTGTCACAGAGCTGCTGCCGCTCAGCTGATGGAGTGCTGCCGTCAATCCGGATGTAACTGACATTCTGTAGAATTCGTTATACGTTTATTTTTACCATTTTGCTTTTGTGAACCTAACCCTGTTTAGAGCACACAAAAAATACTCTCTTTACGTATAGGTCTAGGACAAATGGGTGCTATGCTGATATGTAACACATGGGTAACATCTAATATGCAAGTACCTGTTACCTTTCCTCCAGATGTATATAAAATTATCCAGAACGCCATCCCAGTGTAGACCAAAGTAAATTAGTACATGTAGTGAGTACAGGCATGGTTCTGGGCTCTTTCTGTAAGTGCTTCTGACATTAATCTATAGGAGTTTGAGCGCTCTGAATTGTTTATTTATTTTTCTTGCCTGAGTGCAAAAATCCCCTATTTGCTGGAAAACACAATTGGTCCACATCATATACTCTTACATGGTCTAAGTCCAAATTTAATAACAATACCACTGAAAAAAGCCCTACCTGAGAGTAACAGGGGCAAAAATTCATTATAATTCTTTATATCCTTATTATCACTAACCATTATGTGGATAAATATTCAAAAACTAATGCTTAGGTGGAAAAACTGCATATTTAAAGAACAAAACGCATAAAACTATGTTAACTTGCATAATTTCAGGGAGAGGAGAAAGAAGAGAGTGACTCACTTGTCTACAGGATCACTTGTTAGCTGTAGTAGAAGTTTGTTAGCTTGTTTGTTTGTTGATCTTAGCTTGCTGATATGGTTTTATCTTGAAATGGTTTGCATGAATAGAATCATGTGAATGTAAGCTTTCTAACGATGCATCTCATAAATATACACTTAAATTGAGGCATTTTCCTATTTGCTTAGCTGTGTTTGTAAAGTTTATTTAAGAAGATATGAAAACACTGAGAAAATGCAGACCCCAGAGGTACACAGCTAACCCTAAGCTAACTATCCTTTAGACACAGGTTATGGTTTCAGGCCAATACAAATCAGCAAATCAATCTGACAACACTTCCTTATACAACTTGGGTCATACAGTAGAAGTGCTGACCTCAAATGTACTCAGCACTGCCCACACTCAGTCCCTGCAGACACTGATGAGCGCTGACCTACGAGCTGACTTTAACTCCCACGAAATAATCGCTCCGGTGGTGGTCAAAGTTACATTTCTTTGCATAAAAGTCTTGGATCTGTTACATTATACTCACCTTTTTTCCCAGTTCGCAGGTGATATGATCCAGGATTAACTTGTGATGGGCGAACACGAGGAACTTCTCCCTCCCGCCCTCGAGCATGTCTGTGATGTACTCCCTGGCAGTGACAGAAACACAGTTATCTCAAACATCCAGAGCAATCACAGTGGTCTGACAAAAGACTCTGATTCATTTTACATTTTAATCTCAGCCCTCATCATATTTAAGCTGATTCGACTCACTGATTCCCCCCCCCACCATTAAGAGGGTCTGTACTCACATGATGGCTTGCAGTTTGGCTTCAGCTGTGTGGTTATAAAAGACGAGGAGGGCTTCCTTCTCTTCCATTTTCTGAAAAAAGAGATAAGGACCAGTGCAAGATAAGAAGCGACACTAGACTCTGTTTGATGCTCTGATAAGACTGCCATTACTCTGAGGAGCAGTGTGATTATGAACAATCAAGCTCAGCGACTCACTCCCACCGGAGTGTACAAGAACTCTTAAAATGAAGCTCGCTGGAGGATTCTGGGTTGGTTTAAAAGCACTCGTGTGTGTTTGAGGCCTTCACTCGTGAAGAGGACGGAACAGCTCAGGTTGTTCAGTTAAATGTTTTCTTCTTAACCACGATGCCTTTTTAATCAAACAGTCCATTTCAGCAAGAACACAGTGTTAGTTTCAGGAAAAAGGAGAACTTGGGGAACGCGGAGGGATCTATAAACATATTTAAAAATGTTGTCTATCGATAGCATATTTTATATAATTGATATAAAATATCAAACTTTGGTCTCCCAAATCTTTTTGACTTGACGTAGAGTCCCAATCCATCCTTGTGCCTCCTTTCTACACAATTTATTTTAGTTTCCTGAATTACAGATGCATATCAAAATTCCATTGCAAACATGAGAGAGAAGCTAATTTTCTGTTTTTATAAGCCCATGGAGCATCAAGAAGAAAAACAGGACCGATAAAGCACAGCAGGCCTCCAGACCATCTTTTTACAATAGCAGCACCTTCTAAATCCAGATATTATTCAAAAAATGTAATATTATCCCGAAAATCAGCAAAATAAGCTTAAACCTCCTAAAATTGAAAGATAATATATTGGGATCACTTTATTTTACATTATGTTAAGAAATAAATATTTCTTATTCCATCACTGATTAGATTAAAAAAACAAACAAATCCAATGTTTTTCCATTTTGACCATTTTGTCTTGAGAAATTTCTTGAAAATCAGGCAACCTCTGGCAAATAAGGCAAAGATAGTTCAATTTTACATTAATACAAAAAAAAAGCTTCCCTTTCCCTGGACTGTGGGAAACACTTGTGACTTACATTGCGATGCCCCTTGCTCAGCTGTTTGGCAGCAGCTGATAGGGCGGCTTTTATGCGAGTGTTGATGCCGTCTATAGTCACTGTGACGACCTTGCGTTGTTTAGCGGGAAGCTGCGAGAGGACTTCAGACTTGAGGCGGCGCAGCATCAGACACTCCTCCAGCAGCAGCTTCAGCTCCCCAAGGTTAGATGAGCCTGAGTAGTCCCAGCCCCAGGTCATCTAGAGGAGGGGGACAGAGGAGGACAAAAAGGAGAGGAAATTAAGACAAGAATAGAGGAGGAATCGAGAAGACTTCAAGAGCGGGTAGCCTTTTAATCATACACAGGATCAGTTTGCATGCAAGTCAAGCTAGAAACTAACTATAAGACAGCTCACTTTCAGCCACAGGAGTAAAACATCTGTCACAACTGCTAAAACTCCAGCTGGTCCGAGTCTCTATCAGGATGCAGGAGCCGCGTTATGCAAATTTTGTGGCGATGAAGCCAAGTTTTACAGAGCAGTGCTAAATCTCCACAATCTTTAAAATGAGTCATCATGACCAAATTAAGGATGTAATTGGCCTTTAAATCACGTAGCTGTTCCCTACTTGAACCCACTAAAATTAATCAAAGAGATTAAGCGTAAACAGTGAAGAAACAAAAGGAGGTGAGACAAATAAATCACAGTAGAGGAATCTGCTGACACCTAAAAACGTCATCAGTTAATGTGCGCACTGTTTACTGACGTGAGCTGGCTTTAAAGTGCACCAATTTCACCTTTATAATCCGATTGTTGTGAGCAGACCTTCAAGAAACTGCAGACTGTAAAATGCAAGTGACGCAGAGTAAATATTTGCTAATCCCACACTGAGAGTCCTCTACACCGTCCCTGTGGCGTCCTGGAATTACGGCTCAACAGTATTAAGCATCACACTTAGACAGATGAGGCTTCTCGAGCTAAGCTACCTGTTTGGCGGCACAGTAGCGCACCCCAAACTCGTGGAAGCGAGGGAAGAGTGTGGGTCTGACTGCCAGAATCTGAGTGTAGAGCTCCGAGGGTCTGGACATGGCAGGGGTCCCAGACAGAAGAATCACTCTCTTTGCGGCCTGAGGATGAAAAACAACTCCGATTAGAGCGCTGCTGTGGGAGTCTAAATGACAGAGCGAGAAATTAAAGCCACCCATGAGCCAAATTCTGCAATGTGTCAGTTGAGTTGTCACTCTATAGCCCAGTTTCCACCACAGGAACTTTCTGCACCGACTAGGAACCTTTGGAGGAACCAGAATATAAATTAAGTTCCTGTGACATTATTGTACCCCCAACAGTCCCTGCTTGAGGGGCTCTACTTTGTGAAGTACACTTCAAGTTAACTTTTGGGGTGGGGCTTGTAGTGTTGGAACATTTCTGAATGGTGAAAAGAAAATGTTTTGGACCTTTTATATGTAGAAAGAAAAGGTTTTTTTGATGTGTAAAAAAAAAAAAATGTATGTTTATGTGCATCTCGCACTGGCATTGTGTTAAGATTTTCAGTTGACACACTACAAAAAGCAACAACGTGTGATATCGATCGTACGTGGGTTGAAGTGTCCGTGTCACGTTTGCATTGGCATACTTGCATGGACCATGGCTGTATCTGAAATCACCCACTACACACTATGCAGTGGACTATATACTGTATATGCTACCTGAATGTGTGGTGGGAATTATTATACCCTACATAGCTGACTCAAAGTTTCCCACAATGCATCCTTAAAAGTACTGTCTATCCGATGGTCACTAACCAAGTATTATATACCATCATGCATTGCGCTGGATGGGGGAAAAAAAATGACCTGAGATATTAATGCGCTTTACATCTACAAACAGTAGATCCTGTCCTGGGAGCCTATCAGAACCTGCAACTGGTGTACACATTATTAAAATAATCTAGATAGAAATGGTTAGTTTGCATTCAAGGCAATTTTTGTAGTGCAACAGTGGCCTTGAAAATGTAATGTGCAGTGTTTGAATTCACAGAAAGATTATTCCCTAAGAGGGAGCAACCCCCTGCCCATGCTGATCTATTTTCCAATGCTGTTCCCACCACCGCAATCCTGGTATTGTGCATGCTTGCTCACTGGAATTGTAAGAACTGAGCCATTTGTTAATTGTTAATGAAATGTATCTCACCTGTTCTTTTTCTGTCATGACAAGTCAAAATGTCTGCTGTGAAAAGGACCTATTAAACTAGACTCAGCCATTGTTGGTGAGGATCAAAAAAGAAATTCTGTGTCTGTGAAAATGCAGTCAATCATTCAACTGGCCTGAAGTCTATGTGACGGAAATTTTTAATTAATTATCTGGTTCAATTTTATGTTCTTAAACCTTTAATAGCTCTTAAAACCCTTTCCAGGTCTTCTTTATTCTGTTTCTGGGGAGAAATCCTGCAGAGCCAGAGAATGCTACTAACAAGTGAAAATCTCTTTGATGTATGATACAAAAATTATTCATCCAAATGAAACATTCAACTACAAAAAAGAAGAAGAAGAAGAAGAAAAAAAGGCACCTTCAGCAGAGGCAAGGCTGCTTTACAACGAGCCGTCTTTATGTTCTTCAGGAAGTGAGACTCATCCTGTACACAGTGACAAAACCAGACATTTTGTTTTCAGTTTTTGACTAATTAAGATAAATGAACACACATTGACACAAAAAACATTTAGGAATCAAACAATTAACATATATTTTCAACAGACATCTGTAATTACAGCACAGCTCACCATGATGAGAACGTTGAAGGGGTTTCCTGGCTGCTGCTTGTCCATCCTGCTCAGCAGGTCGTAGCTGACAATGTTGACCAAACCAGAGCGCAGGTTGTCTTTGGCCTTCACCACCACGTTGATGCTGTCAGGACTCAGGGAGGGGAGCCAGCGTCTGAAGGCCTGCAGGCATAGATACTCGCAGAATGAACTCCTCAGAATAACTGCATTGTTTTCAGGCTCTACTTTTGCCCTACAACTGAGAATAAATCAATACTCAAGACAGCTGGTTTGAATGTTGCTTTTTTGCCGTTACTTAGCCAAAATTCCATAATAATAAATCTACATATTATAATTTGAGTAGTCTGAGAGAAACTAAAGTGCATCTGCTCTTTGCTCCTTTTTAGGCTTTAGAAATCTAGCCCAACTTCGGCCAATAACAAGTTATTTCCCACTCGTTTTCTACCAATGTGCCTTCAGGTGGACACTAGAAATGGGATATAACTTTTCCTGGGAACAGCGGTGTGTTTGTGTGGTATGGTTTCCTAGCCTCGCATCTCGCTGTGAGCCAGCATAACAGCTGCCTCTGAAACCTGGAGCACTCTGCCCTGGAGGCAGTGGAGTGCTGGAGGGGCGTTATCTAAAAGACAACTTGCAGTGAAGGGACAGAGGTCTCGGCGAGGCTCACGCTGTTGAGAGCAGGCCCTAATGAGGAGCGAAGTTTCACTAGAAAAAAACGGACTCGTTCTGCTGCCAGTCGAACTTGTAGGTTTGGCGGGACGCGTTTGGCAGAGAGTGGAAGCTTAAGGTTCTGACAGGTTTTGCCTACTGCAGCTTTAATTCTTACTACTATTCAGTGTTTCCATTTATAATCAATCATGTGATTAAAAAAAAACATTGGCCCAAATGTTTCTGACAATTCACTTACTAGCTTTCCATTCGCCTGTCAACCTGGCTTAAACTCATGAAGTTGGAGCTTCCATGTTTTGCAGCAGATCTGGCCAAATGCAGCGAGCAGATAAGAGCCAAGCCAGACAGAGCAAGTGTCCTTTAATGGGGTATGACATCCTATGACTAAACTCTCCTCTGCGATTCCAACTCCTGATTGGGGGGCTGGCTGCGTTTGATCCAAGATATCTATTTAGAGAACAGACCGTCTTGTCTTGTCAATAGACAGAAGGCCGAGTAAAGCTCTTCTCAAAATGTGCCGCTAGTGCAGCCTGGCGATGCTGCTGCCAGTTAGGCAGAGGAAAAGAGAATAGATGCGACAGAATATGAGACACCCTGAGAAAAACGCGACACCTGAGGTTAACTCTGAAATTACAGAGTATTGCATTTGTAGAAGTGAAAACAAAGCAAAACAAAGACAGAGAGGGACAAACATTTCACTCGTCGTCAGGCGTGGGGACGTCATAGTGGCCTCAGACGTGTACCGTGTAATTACAGTGACTCATGTTCAACGTCAGCTGGGAGTCTTTGCTGCATGTCAACTCCCCTCTTTCTCACACATGTCCAGTCTACTGCATTAGTCAAAGGCAAAACCAAACAGATCGTCTAAAATAATATGCAAAGTAGAGATGTTCCCGTTCCCAATGCCATTTTTACCTTTCTGAGAGCGATTCCAATACCTGAATTTGTTCATCAGCCTATGTACCAATCAGACACCAGTAAAAAAAAAAACAAAAAAAAAAACAATCAATTCATTTTTTTTTTTTCTCCTTTACATCTGTATACTACTGACCCTGTATGGATGCCATATGATTGCTGCAAATCTCGAATGGCCTGGCTCAGGTTAAAGGACAAGTTCGCCAAAAAATGAAAATTATTTCATTGTCCACTCAGAAAAAATTTCTGGAGCTGTACAGCAAAACAGCGCTGAAGGATTCTCCTAAACAACTGAAGTAGTAGTCATAACTGAAAAAGAAAAATCATGAATATCAACAAATATGTAAGTATGTTTGTTGATTGGTGCTTGAAGTTACACGTCACTTGTCCTTTATATAAATCAGGCTAATAGATTATGTGGTGTTCGATCGGTGCATAGACTCCAGCGCTTTAAGCTATCGTGGAGGCATTTCCGATGCAAATACAAAGGCTACGAAAATATGTAGATCAAGCTTTTACTGTCAGGTGAAGGAGACCTTTATGAATAACAGATTTCAGAAATATAGCCAAATAAATAAACTGCATCAGCATCTCCCCCAATGCTTCAGAATTCAAATTATCATCTGCACCCACGAGAGAACGAAATGGAAGCATGGCATTTAATCCTGCCATCTTCCCTAGTGAAGATAAAGTACCTAACAGAGTGCAAGCAGTCCTTGGAGAAAGGTATTAACAGTCCTCGAATGCACAGAGCCTCGTGCAGAAACCAGCGCTATAAAGTGCAGGATGGAGCTTTTGTCGAAGGAGACTACAAGGATATTATTAAGAGGATGCCTGCTGACTTAATGCAGACTGATAATGACACCATTAAATGGAAACAACGTGATAAACTCTTAACACCTGCTAAGTAATGAACCATTTTTCTTCTAGGCACCAAACTTTAATGAACAAAGGTGTTTTGCTGGATGTTTTTTTTTTTACCTCAGCCCAGGTGAATCGCACAGAGGAGGGAGCAACCACCAGCAAGGGCCACTCGTTCCTGTAGTAGGCTGCTATGCAGATGGCCTGCACAGTCTTTCCCAGGCCCATGTCATCAGCCAGGAGGAGGCGGCCTTGTTTAGACACTGCAAAACTACACCGAAACAACAAAATAAAGCACGACAGTGAGAAGAAGTCACACTGATTCAACGCTTTGAAAAACTTGGAATAAGTATCTCTTCATTTTAAGACTGAGCAAATTCTAGATGAATAGCTGTCTCCTGGTATTGAGTTATTGGCCCCGCCATGCAGAGAGAGCACTAATGGCTGTTCAAAGGCACCTACTTGACTCCCTCCCTCTGGAAGGGCATGAGGCTGCAGGTGAGCGAGGGGTCGATGCTTGAGAGGTCTGCCTCAGGGACGTCTAAAGACCTGGCCTCAGTCCCATCGAAGCTGGCAGAGAAAGCCTGGACTATTGCCCTGGGCAGAGGCTCCACCTCCACTGCTGCTATCCCACTGAGGAGATCCACTGGGTATGGAACACAGCACGGTCAGACAAGATGGCAAATGTATCAGACACAAACAGGAGCGCAGAGACAAATCAGCTAAAAAAAGAAAATGTGTTGTTACTCACCGAGTCTCTTGTAATCCTCAAGTGAAAAGCTCCACTTTCTGGTTTTCGTGTCTGGCGCGGACACACGAAAAGCAATCTTAAATCAGAAGCTGTGGAATGCAAATACAGTACGATAAAAGATTGTAAAGAAGACCGAAAAAAAATTGTGTTACCATAGTTCTTTGTTGGCATCTGCTTGAACGCTGCAATGACGTCAGCATTGTAGCCGACATCGACCTCAAACTTTGTCCGAGACACCAGGATGCACTGGCCCTGCAGAACAGCTCCAGGTTTCTGCCAGCCGTTGCACAGCTTCAGCAGCGC
>OMLP01029314.1:0-12194 GCA_900302685.1 Spondyliosoma cantharus | reverse complement strand
TGTTTGTGGAATGCCTAAAGAGGTTATCTGTTGTAAGATTCATGAAACGCTGTGCCTTTTTTTTATCCACCAGCCCACACTCAAACTTACTGTATATTTACTTGTATTTTTGGCGAAAAAGCGAAGCAGAGTGTGTGACCTCGGCGCCGCATGCGTCCTCTTGCGCTACGGTTTCTTGTGTTTCTCGATGGGGCAAGTCTATGCATCGTTAATCAAGTCTGTCTCTCACAGCGGTGGGTTTTACTCCGTAGCGAGGATGGAGGGAGGAGAGGCAAGGAGCAGAGCGAGGAGAGGAGGGGGAGAGAGAGAGAGTCCCAGACTTGACCTTCCTCGTTGATGCTTGCAAAAGCTGTGCGACAGGCAGCGCTGCACCGCTGAGACGCAAGCCTGCTCCGCGGTTACCCGAGTTTTCACAGGATTATCCTCGGGACGCCTCTGGAGAGGTGGTTGCTGCCTTTCACTTTTCAAACGATATTGCTTGCGATGCAATATTCGTTTAGGTATTGTTGCTTTCCTGTGGAGGAGCGACGGCATGTGAATCGTAAAAGCCGGAGAAGAGCAAGTTGAGCAGTGAATTTCATGTATTTCTGTGCAGGGCAGCATTCATATGAACATGCCTTGGTATAGTCAGTGAAGTGCACTCAGGGCTAGCCTTGCCTCTTCTCACAGAGTGTCAATTAGGGAGGGATTTGAATGGACTGAAGTGGAGCCTCCAGTGAGGTGTGTGTTGCAGAGAAGGAGACATGGAAGTGGGGAGGGCGGGCAGACAGACAGACAGACAGACAGACAGGAAGAAACAGAAGGAAGGATAGACAAAGAGACGGAACAACGGGGCTCTGAGCTTATTTATAGATTCACATGTGTGCACCAATGAGTCTCTCTCGGTTCCTCCAGCGGGGACTCACACTGTGTTTCGTCCTCAGCATGACTGATTGATATGACTCATTTACTGGCTGCAGAAGGCTTTTAGGACCAACAGGCTGTGAAAAATTAAGATATCCTAATGAGAGGACCAGATAAGGCGCAAAGCACAAGTTTGGATGATTCGATCCGATTATAACCATAAAATGCTGTCACTCCTAATGGATAATGTTACGAAAGCCCTCTAATTTAACAAGCACCCTTCCCTCCAGCTACAATAGATTGAGATGTAATTGAAACAATTAGAGGCGGAGGAGGTAGAGGGCTCAGTGGTCGAGGCTAGGATAAGAGAAGGCGACGCGGCGAATTCTCCGGCATCCCTCCGCTTCTCGCAGCTCTTCAACGGGAATGACCTCCGAGTCAATTGTGCCGATTCTTTTTGTTTCCGTTCCTCCATTTTATTTTAATTGAATGAAAATATCAGTCCGCGCAGCTCTCTCCTCATTAATTTCAGGGGGAGAAAATCCATTTCTGGTCCTCATACTTTGCTCCGTCCATCATAACTGGAAACACTTTCAATTAGCATGACTTAATACGACTTAGGCTGCCGGCCAGCAGTAATGGACTGCAGCTTGTTTATGTAAACATGTCAGCGACTCCGTCGGCAGCATTTAAAGGCCGCCCACTCTGTTTGACCCCCCTGGACGGTGTCACTAGTTCTTTCCTTCTTTTTTTTTTTAACTGCAGCGTTTCAGCTTCATCCTGCTGTATTTCGTTTGCTAATTGCACTCAAAGGCCTCCCTTGTGCGGTGCTAACTGACCGAGATGCTGCAGGTTTCTTCATAAAGGCGTCTTTACATGAAAACTGTGAAGCGAGGTGGGGAGTGTCTTTCCGCCGAGCGAAGCCTCCGGCAGAGACAGACATCTGCGTGGGCAAAAAAAAAATTCATTAATTTCCCAAAACTGTGAAAGTACAGGCATTAGCTTGATCCATGGGATTGAGTGTTGCACACCTTCGTTTTCTCTGCTCATCTCCGGGGGCGGCGCTGCCTGCGTGAGGAGAGGATGTCCCCATAGCAACGCAAAACTCAAACACAGTTCCAGGAGTTGTGTTTGCAAAGAGAGTAGAAGCAGGATGCTCGGGCCAGCCAAGCGAGTGTGAAAACACAAGCTTTACACCGAACCATATCTCTGCCTCCGAGTCCTTCCCTGCACCATGCGAGAGGCTCTTGAATCAGTTACAGCGTGTCAGTGACAGCGAGATGACCTCATCCAGCACTGCAAGAATTTTTTTTATTTTTTTTATTCTTTTTAATTTTTTAAATTTTTTTTATTTTATTTCTGGCTCTGCCTAATTAATCTGGGCACTCTGGTTGGCTCCTGACAGCAGGCTTGTAAAGTAAGATTTGTGCACTGCTCATTATCATTGATGAAGTGGAGTGTCAGTGGTGCCAGGAAGCTCGGCTGGTCGGGGCTGATGTGGGTGAGCTGGTGGTGGAGAAGTCGTCAACCCAGTCACTCCTGTCTGCGCTCCGACAGTCCCACTCCCAGATTAATTGCTCCCAGACCACTTTTGCGGTCGAATTGAATTGTAATGATTCATAAGGAAGTGTAAAGTGTCTGATTGTACGTGGATGTGGAGGCGGAAGAGATGATCTCCGGGGTATATCCTGCAGATTCACTTGTTTGGCTTTTGCATCGGAGCTGGTAGGGGATGACAGAAGGCGGCATTTGGAGGATTTATTTATTTTCAGCTTGTCTAACTTTAGCTGCAGGCCTGAAATTCATTTTTAAATGTTGTGTTGGTGTATACAGTTTTCCTACATCAACAAAATACTTTTCATCGTCTTTGAAACAGTAGCCTGGTAGCTATGACCCATCTGCCTTGATTATAAGGAAATTTAGATTATTAACTAGTTGCGGTGTCAACATTTTTCACACTCTGGACTTTGTGTTTGTGTATCTCCCTGATGTTTTTCTAATTTTCGATCAATTTTGTTCAATCAATTTTCCAACCTTGTCTCGTGTTCCAGCAGCTCTTCAAACTACTCTTTCTGCTGTCGCACTTCTCATTACCAGTGTGCGGTACCATTAAATATACAACAAATATATATGTCCTCAAGGTTTGATTTAAAAAAAAAAACAAAAAAAAAAAACTCTTATATACAACTTATAAACTTGTATATGCATTATTATGTATTGATATATTAGGGAGGACCTTATGTAAGGCTCCTTTGCTCCCATAAATCTCGACATATCCTGTTTATCATACGTCCTTATACATCATACCGGAATGTTTAATGCCTACGAGATAGGAGGTTGTCTAAAGGGAGAGACTCAAAAAAAAAAACACAAGCAAACAAACTACATAATATCAGTGTTTTCTTTCAAACAGTGTGACATGGTGCTTACAAAAACACAATTATGTTACGTTAAAATCCATTTACACGGAACAAAAACAGGTGGACGTGAGATTAAAGCTGCCCAGCTGGGGGTGGCGAAAAATAATCCATGTCAAAGCTTTCTTGTTGACGAGTGATTAAAAATGTGATTTAAGAAATGATACTAATGTTGATCAGTTTTGTTGTTGTCGAGTTAAAACCAAAGGATAAGCCAGCGTGGTTCTCAGGATCTGAGGCGTCACACTGAGCTCGGAGGACGTTAAAAGGTTTTCGAGAATTTGTTGTACATGTAGATGACAAGGCCCTCGCTGAGGTTTTCTGGTGGAGTTGGCGTCAGTGACTAATATGGCCACACAAGGCTAAGGTGAGACGGAGCGAATGTGAACACATGGTGATATATAGAGCGGGATAGCCTCCATTTAGGTGGACCAGCCAGTTCATCTCAGACGTATTGATCGGCACAATTTACTCTCTTTACTCAGAGGATTATGGCTCTGTAGAGTAATATAAAGGTTTCCTGACATGTCAATCAGCTGTCACAGCCAATTCCAGCGAGCAGACTGCAGCCTGTCACTGAGATGGGCTCGCCAACTCCCCCCTGCAATCAGACAGACTGCATGTCCATCACCAAGGGTTTGTGGAGGGCATAAACTCTCTTTTTTTTACCCGCTTGCGAATGATATTGATACCGTGGCTTTCTAGCATCTCTCGTGTTTATTAAATCATCTCCGTGCCCACAAACATCGCCATGGTTATCTTTAGTCTGCCCTTTGCTTTTCGTACGCTTGTATAACTTTGACTGATTACGACCAGTTCTGATGACCGTATGGAAGCGCTGTGTGGGAAGATGTGCTGGAGATGCATGTGTTCGTGACCCCCTGTTTTCTCTCTGACCTCGGAAAATGACTCCTTTGGCAGAAAGTGTGCATGTAGGCCGGCCAGTGGCAGGGCATTGATTCCAGGGTTGGATTTATTGTTGAATCCCACCGTTTGGATGAGAGGCTCTGACCTTGCCCATCTCAGGTGGGGAAGAGCTGATGCCTTACTACCCATGGGCTGTAGTGAAGTTATTAAAAACTCCATTACCGCCATTCAAAGGCAGACATAACTCACCGTGCGGATATAGAGATGTCAAAACAGAGATTGATCTGAGAAGGAAGTGTAACCCAGAGAAAACTTAAGAAAGGTAGAAAGACTGCCAGAGCTGAAATACTGGGCTTTAGACATCAGTCAGAGGCTGGATGGATCTCTCAGTCACACATCTATCATGCCCTTTTTCAATAACCCCTCTCTGTCACTTTGTAGATCCTGAAGGAGTTAAAGGATGAGGACTGGGACATGGGCAATATCATCCACACGCTGACCAACAGGCGCTATGGCGAGAAGTGCATAGCTTATGCAGAAAGTCACGATCAGGTGGGCTATTTTCTCCAAGATCCCACTTCACACTTCGTGTCAGTAGAGTCTCCATTATCTCTGTGCTGGTGATGAAACGTAACCCATCCTTCCAGGCTCTGGTGGGAGATAAAAGCCTGGCCTTCTGGTTGATGGACAAGGAGATGTACACCAACATGAGCTCCACGATCCCCATGACACCAATCATCGACCGCGGCTTGCAGCTGCATAAGATGATCCGCCTCCTCACTCACTCTATGGGGGGAGAAGGCTACCTCAACTTCATGGGTGAGTCATCGTGGCGACACAACTAGCATCTAGCCATATAGAAATTATAGAGCTCAGAGGTGGACGCTGTCTTTTTGAATTGCTCTGTTGGAAGTGAATTTCACATTCATCCGTTGGTGTTTGATAAAATCCTCATATAGAGAGTTTTTATGCTGGAACCAACCCGACCGACAATGAGGTGAGTCATGACCATAAAAAATGTGATTTGGAACCGAACAAAAAACGGAGAACAGGGAAAAAATGCAAAGGTACAAGACTGTGTATGTAATTATTTGAGGAGAAAAGGGCCAGTGGTCGCAGAACTTGCCAGCTGCCGTGACTGGCTAGCCAGCTCCGCCAATCAAAGACATCGTTGTTACACTTCAGTGTTTTCTGCGGAGGAGTTCTTCTCAATGACATTGCAAATAAAACGTGTTTTTCTTTAAAAAAAGAACGCGAGCACATACTGTATCATGATTTTACAATCTCATTGCTCGTGGATGGTTTCAACATCATGGCTCATAATCAACGTCCTCGATTCAGAATATTAATTGGATTTTCATTTCCAAAACCTCACTGTTGAGCTGTACATTGTATATTAGAATAAATGTTATTGAGCAGAAATGAACAAGTATTGTATTACCCTTGTTAAGTGCAGTTCAACAAGTAATTTTGTATATTTGGGTGCTGGAATAATGAATCTATTGACTGAAAATGAGTCTGCACAATTATGATAATTCATTACTAATTAAAATCACCTAGCAGGATAAAAAACTCCTCACATTTCTTTGTTTCCTTTAGTGTGAGGATTTACTACTTCTCTCTGTTTTACATGGCTCTAAATTAGGCTAAATATATGTTTTCTAAACCGCTGGTCAGACAAAACAAGCAATTTGACATTGCCTTTAGCTGAAGAAATTCTGACATTTTGTAGCATAAAGAACTAAAGGATTAATTGCATTTCCATGTACACCATATACATATAGTTTTATCATCTCTGACATCAGCTCTCACATCATAAACCAAACCCAGTGCCGGAATAAATGTTGGCAATGCAAGTTTTTGCAAACCCCAAGTGATATGTAGTGATGCAACCACAGAGGTGATATGAACATTTTCTAAATATCATGTCTTTATGTTCAGTTTTCAATTTTATGTTGTGAAAACACTGTGCTTATGGTCTAACTTAGTTAGAGTTTGGATCAAGATCATGTTTTGGCTTTCCTGGTTCTTTCACAACAGACGTGGCTGAAGAAAGTCCCAACGTCTCCGTGAAGATATCCAGCGGTTTGGTGCTTACAAATGTTGGAACGCCGTTTTGAACAGAAGTCATGTCGCCACCTCCTCCACTTCCCGACATGAAAGTCATAATCGTAAAATGCCAGTATTCTATTCATCGTGCATCACATTCCTTGTCACATAACCAAACCGTATGTATCAAAATCATATGACCAGGTCATAATCAAACCAGATGACATTGAATCGAGGTCATGATTTTGAGGCAGCGCTCGTCTGTTTTTTTTTTTTTTTTTTTTTTAAATTAAAAGCAGCGAGGGGAGTCGGCCCAGATCCATCTCATGCGCTGTATTCTTCCCGAACTCGAACCTCTCCCCTCAGGCTGACACAACAATCGCGGAGTGTTCAACAAACAGATAAAATACACATTTATTCTCCTGTCCATCCAAGCCCTCCGCAGGCAGAAAGCAGAAACAGCCTTTACTATAAATATTTAATTGATGAGCTAACTCGACTGTGTTCATTTGCACCACTGTTAAGGGTATTCTGTGCTGCGGTGTCATTTGTTTTTCTGTATATCATTTATCATTGCGTGTGTTTCAGCTGCAGGGTCTCACAAACAGATTTTTGGTAAAGATGATTCATGAAGGTGTGAAATGGCCCGCAGTAGTCCTTATGTTACTTATTTTCCATTTGGGGTAAAGTTCTCAGTTATTGGATTTGTTACATTCCTTTCATGGATTTATCTCCGGAGTAGCTCGCCATCAACGAATCAAGGCTGATGATAAGCATCAAAGGAACCTTTTCAAGTGGGGTTGACATTAATACTCACTTTCCAGAGCCGATGGTGAAATGCAGGACAAAAGCTGTCTAAGATCAGATTGGTTCCTTTTTTTCTTTTTTTCCTTTTCAAACACATCTAATTCTCAGTCGCTGGTGAGACGCTCCTCGTTTTTCAACACATCATCTTAGCTATGACGTGGTTTTATCGAGGCCTGCTGGTAAAGGTAATAAAGTGATAATTAATGATGTTGCCGGTTGACCTTGGCTGAAGGGAATGTGTTTCCTTGCATGTGCGGCTCTCCTGGCTCAATGTGGAGACAGCCTGCCCTTGTGATTCCACAGCATTTTAGCTCCACCTGGTGACTAGGTGATCCGGTCAAGCTCTGAATCCAAAAGTGTGTCTACGATGCCTCTGCCGCCTCTTCAGCTTCACTGTAACTCAGTATTCACGACGTTGTTCATCCCTCCTCGAGGAAAAAAAAAAAGAGTCAAACACCCTGTGAATTTCTGCTAAGTGGATTGATTTGTGGAGGGAAAAGATGCACAATCAAAGCAGCTGTTCTCGACGGACAATCATAACAGGGCAGCTCATAATGAACAGCATGTCAGAGGACTGATCCAATGTGGGCAGTTGAAGGATGGTTGATGGTAATTATATCTGATTCTCTGGCTGGAGTACAGCTAAAAGGCTCACACTGCTGTTCTCTCTGTGCTTTGGCTCTCACGGATGTTTGGTGCCACCTTTACTCTCAGCCAATCAGTGCATCATCAGTATCATGATGAGTTCACATGAGTGAAAAACTATATTTGCAATGTCAATATGGCAATGATTTAATTAAATTAACTTTTGTGAAAGGAATATTCTCATTTGCCCTCCTGTTGCCTTAACCCATACGTGTTCTTTTTTTAAAATCTCTTAACCATTAATAAGGGGCCTTGAACTAGCATTGCTTTCTGGCAGAAAAATAGTGCCTCTCTCTGACTAAATAGGGCAATAATTAAAAGAGTCTTGAGAGGAACATGCAACTCATTACAAGGAATTACTGTATTTATTAGGACGAGTCCACTTCAGTCACCTCATGTTGAGAAATAGCTGTTCTACAGCAAACATAGAAAGAGCAGAATCAAAGCGGAGGGCTTGTATTCTTCTAATTAACGTTTGTTTTTTTAATAATGCATTGTCTAAGTAGAGACCAGCAGTAGCAGACTATTAAGTAGTGATGTACACTCAGTGGCCACTTTATTGGCTACACTGCCTGGCCTTCCACCTTAAACCTTGATTACGGCACGCATTCGACGTGGCATTGTTTTTGATAAGCTTACGCAATGTCACAACATTCATTTCCGTCCACACTGGCAATCATTTTTTGCCAAGATCTTGTAGTGATGGGAGAGTCGGGCCGCTGCGTAAAGTCTTCCCAAAGATTCTCAATGGGGTTACGGTCTGAACTGATGTCCCATGCTCCCTGAACTACTCTCTCACAATTTGAGCCGAACCAAGACCTGACCAACTGAAGCAACCCCAGATCATAACACTGCCCCATACAGTAGGCACCAGTCATGATGGGTGCATCGCTTCATCCGCCTCTCTTCTTATGATGCGCCCATCACTCTGGAACAGGGTAATTCCGGACTCATCACACCACATGACCTTTTTCAAAGAGTCCAATCTTTATGCTCCCTAGCAAATCGAAGCCTTTTTTTTCCCAGATTAGCCTCACTGATAAGTGTTTTCTTAAGGCTAAACAGCTGTTTAGTCCCAATACCCTTGATTTCTCTTCACATGATGCGCCTGGAAACACTTTTTTTTTAAATCACGACCATTCAGGATTTGTTTTCCGACAACATTTCTTCCTCGAAGATGACGGTTCACGCATGGTTCATGATTCATGCATTGGACAGTTCTTGACCTAATTTGAGTAGTTTCAGCAATCTCCATAGTTGTTTTCTTTGCTTGATGCGAGGCCAGTAATTTGACCCTTCTGAAGAGTAAAATCTTTTCCATGACCACAGAAAATGTCTTCCGACATGGCTGTCTAAGAAATGAGAAGCTACTCACTGCATCGGTTAGGGTTTAAAAACGTTTTGCCAGCCGCAGTGTACAATCTGATGAAATTTAAACCAGCTCTGCTATATCTTGTCTAGCTAAAGGTCAATGATATGTTTAATATTGAGGTCATGGCTAAAGGCGTTGTTGTACTGGACTACATTATATTGAGAGGTCACTGCCATCAGGGAGTTCCATTTCTATTGCAAACACGATGATCGCTGTAATTCACATCACCTGTCAGTGTTTCTAATGTTGTGGCTTATCAGTGTTTATTTACATATGCATGTTTTCTTGCCTCTCACCTGCACTGTACATTGTAAATTGTAGCGATGCTTAAGTATTAGACAGATTTATTGAGATTCGTCTTTCAACTATAGATTCTGGTATTTAACCTTTTATGTTTTCACTTCACATTTCAACCAGAGAGTTTGACTGTAACTCCCTTCCATCCTTTCTTGATACAGTCTAAGTGGAAAAATGTCTCTCATCGCCTTGTAAAACCTGCTCCTAATGTTGGTCCTGCTTCTCGTCCTGCTGGCTGTGAGCAGTTTTTAACCTCCGGATCAAAGATAACTCCTCTTGCTGATGCAGTCTGCCCCGGCCTGGACTGGAAGCCTTTTATTACCAGTTTTACTGCCAGAGCTTCTGGATACTTTATCACGTATGTGACTGTCCTCTACTCCCTCAGTATAAACCTTTTATGCATCAGTTAACTTGGGTTTTGTGTCCCAGAGTTGTGTTTCGGAGAAAGGACAAAGTCCTCTGAAGTTTTTGCAGACCTGTTCTAAAAAACATGAAAACTACTTCAAGTAAATAAACTCTCCTTGATCAAAATGATTACTTAACAATTACCACCAATTGTATTCTGCAGAACATACGAGGCAAACTCCCAATGCAAACGTTTGTTTATCCCTCTCTGTTAAGTAAACATCAGTGGTTTGAAGAAGATATGGAAAGAAGAGCAGTATTAAGCAGAGAAAGGAATATTGTTCTCTTTTGAGAGCTGCTGTCTGGCTGACTAAAACAATAGTTGCATCATCTCTTTACAACAGTAATAATGAATGAGAGTTCAAAGTGTTTTCATGTAGACAAGATCGAGAAAAGAAGTTTCAAAGTCTACAAAGACGCACCACACTTAAGTTCATTACTGAGAACTTTCCAAAGTTCAGGCAATCAGACGAGCGTTGGGGAAATGCTGAAGAAAATGGAAAGAAAAAAAGAAAATCAAGTAGATCTAAGATGACATGCCGTGTCAATGGATCAATGAAGGGAGAGTCATTTAGCCAGCGCCGAGCAAGAGCAAATTGTTTGAGCAAGCAAATCAATTTGAAGTGCCTAGCCTAGAAAAACCCATTTATTTACTCGTGACCAATAGCAAACACCACACAGCAAGAGGACAGAGGGAACATCCGTATTTGAGATGCTGAGAGATGGATACAGTAAAGGATGTTGGAGTGTCAATGACATTAAAGCACCAAGTGGCGTGGCAGTAATGAAACGCCTCAGTGGTTTTATCATTATATCAGCAGGGACAGAATGGAAGCGCTCGCACTTCCTGACTTTCAGGGCTCAGAGAGACTTAAGATAACCTTGCAGATTTACAGTCGAAATTATTGAGGTAAAAACTTCTCCCAGCACTACGTATTCACAGAGTGCTCCAGCGCAACAGGCAACCATTATACTGCGGCCTTGGACGATGAATTGAAAACCAGCGCTTCCTCCTCATACATTTCAAATAGATAATCTCACTGAGAGCTGGCTTTGCTTTCAGGCTCGTGGTTTTCTTGGATGAATGAGGCAATCCCAGCACTGCTGTTGAACTAGTGATGCTTATTTAATGTGCAAACTGGGAGTAGGAGTGTACATTAACACAGTAACAAGAAATCAATCTAGCAAGTGCAAAATAGTCATTGCATCCCGTCTGAATTATTTATTTATTTTTTTTTCTTCACTGTATCTGAAACCTTCTGTGACTCTTGCCTTCCCATGCCCTCTGATTCCTTCATTGATCTCCCTTTGCCAGAATCCCTCCAATGGAAAACACATTGATCCTTGGCTCCTTCTTGTGCTGCTAATTACTGAGGGGACTGTGTCACTGTCGGGCCCTTATCTGATGCAGGGTTGTGTAGACGAGTAATGGGACGTGCCAGCTGCAAAGCTGTCTGACACAACCTTGTGTAAACATGGTTGCCCCCCATTAATCATATCATTATTAGAACCAACATAACCATAACTTGCTATCGACATTACCTAACAAACGTGGTTATTTTTTTTTTTTTTGCATTGCTGCAAAATCTCTGAACATTAGCGTAATATGGTGTAATGTTTACCATGTTCGCTGTCTTAGTATAGCATGTTAGCAAGCTAACGGTTGCTCAGTTTAAGCACGAAACACAAAGTTCATTTCAGGCTGTTGGCAATGTAATTTGTTTTACAGATATTTTTGGTCATACACAAAAATGGACAATTGGACATGTTTGACAGGCGATGGTGCTGAATTAGATTCTTCTTGAAGGAGGCATGAATGTACGGCAGTCCAGTCCAAGGACATTTTCACTGATACTACAAATGTCAATAGAGAACAATCAGATGATCACCAAACATCAGGATTCTTCCTTTTGGGACCAATAATGTCTTTACATAATGTCATTGCAATTCACCAAAAAGTGAGAGCCACAATATGAACCTTGCAGTTTGCCCCATCAGTGATATTAACATGGCAGACGACATGTTAAGAACTTAAGCGGGTCAAGAAACATGAGCTGTCAGGTCGTACTGGTTTTTATCAATTTCAATCCTTCATGAAGTCGGGTCTTCAAAAAAAACTGTAATAATCCATGATTGGTTGTTTAAAAAACTATCTTGCCTATATTAAGCTAAAATTATCTCAGATAACGGCGCCCCAGATAGATTATGAGACACAAATTATGTTTTTATTTATGTGTGCATTGTGGTGAGAATGCATCATATTTTATACTTGTACTCCAAGAGCTATCTGGTTTACTTCAGCTGCGAAGAGGCAGAGGGAGGTTATTAACATGGTGATTAATGCAGGCATATGGAAGGCACACTGCTGTGTTATCGTCGAGGAGAGGGGGGATGATTACCTAATGGAGGTGTGTCCAATGTGTTTCTTTAAAGCTGAAATGAAAAGAGGAGTCAAAGGCTTCCACGAGCCACTAAATCAACCTGCACCGGAA
>OMLP01029313.1:0-11493 GCA_900302685.1 Spondyliosoma cantharus | reverse complement strand
GATCTCATTGACATTTATTTTGACCCGAAAACGAAAACACGGTCAATCTTAAAAGTGCCGCTTTCGTCGTAATTATGCTTTTAAATGAAAGTTTGACTCGGGTACATTCACAAAAAGACCGTAGGTTGCATTTTGGCGAGAGTTTCACTTTAATATAAGACAGTTTACAGTTTTAGCAGGAGTTACACCGATCAGCCACAACTTTAAAAGGATTAACGGGTGAAAAGAATAACGCCGATCATCTCGATACAATGCAGTGACCCACGACTTTCTCCAATGGTGCACCCTGCCACATTGCGAAAACTGCTCAGGAACAGTCCATGAACCTCCAAACACTCCCAACCCCAGTCCCATCGAGCCGCTGTGGGACATGCTGTGGAGGCCCCTCTCTGGATGATCCATCGAGCCCCTGACACAGGACCTGTGGGGCTGTCCTCTCGATCCGGAAATCCGAAATAGACTCTTTCTGGCGCTTCCCGTCGACGCTCGATCAGATAGAGATCTAGTGAATTCAGAGGTCAGGTCAACATCTTAAGCTCTGTGGTGGGCGCTGCAGGTCAAGTGGAGCCACTTAAATGCCGAGACCCAACGTTTCCCAGCAGAGTATGGCATCATAATGAGATGATTAATGCTAAGTGTTAGTCCTTTAAATGCTGAGGCTGGTTTGTATGTATGTTAGAACTACTACCATCGAGCACCTCTGTGCAGCTTCTCTGGCTATATTATGGGTTGCCAGATATGGCTGTCCCCTCCTTGTTAACCTGTCTTTCCCCTCCACACCCTCTGGGTCATGAATCGGCAGGGTTTTGGGTCGGAAACCCCAGGCGCCGTCCTACCCCAGGCCCCATAAAAAAACCTATAACTGATAAATCATTGAGATAATCGTTGAGTCAAGTCTCTGAGTGAGACACAAACTCTGCGGAGAGACGAGACGAGAGACAACAGAGAAAAGTAATTCCACGTTGCATGCTCGATAAAGTACTAGATGTGCCAGACAAATCGCAGAGCAAACACGCCGACTCAGATCAGAACTGAGGCTGCGGGGAAAGAAATATTTTATATGGAACCGAATCATAACACAAGCTCGACATTATGATGTTCCTGACCTTTACTTGAGGATTTCTAACTTTTAACTGGACCTCTTGGTATTTCTCAGAATAACACCCTTCGGTCACTTTGGTCTTCGATATGTGATATACTGACGGGAAGAGGTCCGACCCCCTGTTAAAGAAATAATAAATGTGCAAGGATGACGAGGCTACAAGAAGCTGCACAATATCTGTGGCAGTTAAATTACAGTTACACCCCGTAACTCCCCTTAAAAACCCACTGGTTTTAGTTTTATATTTCCGTTGAGGTGCGGATTAAACAAGGGCTGCCAAAAAAAAGAAAGAAAGAAAGGAAAATATTACGATGTGAATCACTTTTTATGCTGCAGGAAGTCATTTCACAGAGGGGAACTTTACTACAGAAGCCCTGAAAGGCAACTTCCACCTGTCTAAGTCAAAAAACAGGTGAGAAAATAACTTAGATCAGATTTAGATAATTAAATTAATACATTATTTTTTCCCAACTTTCCTTTCAGGGCTTCTCTATATAATCCTCAATGTGACAAAGTGTGATTGACAGCTGTGATATGTTGTTAAGCTTATTTATCATCTGACAGAGCCAGGCTAACTGTTCCACCCGCTTCTAGTCTTTATGCTAAGCTAAGCTAACCGTGTCTTATCAAACTTCTCATCGTCCCCTCCAGAGGAGAAAAAAAATGTATGTGAGTGTACAAGTCAGTCATTTAAAAGCTTGACAGAAGGAAATTGAGGTGAACGTGAGTTTTCATTGTGTTCAGTTACTCACACACACACACACAAAGGTTGTCGCTTTGATCCTGAGAATGACAACTTCAGCAAACAGAAAAGCTGACATCTTTGTTTCTCATGAATGACCTCTGGTGCACGTCACGGTTTTAAAACTTGCCTCCTTCACATTTTTCTTTGTTTCCCCCTAAACTTTTTATTCTGCCGGTGAAAAAAAGAAAAAAAAAAGAACTCAACTCGGGATGAACGGTGGTCTGGGGAAGGAGGTTGAGGATTTGCTAAAAGATGCTATTGATCTCTTTATTCCTGAAATAATTTGTATGGCTTGGCAACCGCAGCATCATCCCTTATCAACGTCTGCCAAAAGCCAGGCACCGGCCTCCCGGGTGTGAAAGCTCTGAGAAATAATGCTTCTCATCACCAGCGAGAATGGCAGAAGGGGAAGAAAGACACGGGAGAGGTGGGGCGGAGGTGAGAGTCGGATGATAGAGGCGAGAGGAGGCGAGGAAAAACAGAAAAGACGGAGTCAAACTTTAGCGATCCACGAAGGAGACGGATCGCGAGTCAGCAGGCAAGACAAAAGAGGTGGAGCACCAGGCGGAGCGAAGGTGCGTGAGGGCGACGACGGCGTGAACCTCTGGGGGACGCAGCATCCCGGTCTGGAGGAGTAAATACGAAAAGCTGTTTTTCAAAGCACGGAGATTGTTTACATGAACCCGAGGCCTCAAGTAATCGACTCTATCCCGCGAGCGCATTCTCAGAACGCCATCTTTGTTGGCACCTTGAGGGCTTTAGAGATCGATGAATAATTTCGGGTTCTGATATATTTTGCTCTCCTGTAAATGCTTTTTCGATGCCCTGGCGACTATTATTATTATTAACTATCAGGTATCTTGTGTCTGAACATTTTGTGAAGACGTCTCGTTCTATCGTGATGGAATTATTATGTTTTCACGTAGTTATCTAATTAATAACATGCTTCGTGGATAATTAAAGGTCACACGCTGATTGCATTGTTATTTAGACAAGTAGCCTGTAGATGTGTGTTATTATCTCTTTTCCTGAAAAACATTATTACGACTGCGAATTAATTATTTCCACAATGTTGAAAACAAAAATGGCAGTTTTGTTTATCTGTGTGTGTCAGCTTCTAGCGAGGTTTGTGAGCCAATAGTTTCTGTATCAGTATCTGTGTTTCATCAGCATCAAGAGTGGTAATAGTGGAAAAACAAACAGCACCGTGATTCGTGATGTGAGCGACGTTTTGGGGGCTGGTGATCTGGTAGATGATGAAATTAATAAATAAACTTACGAGGTGATAAATTGCTCAAAAAACGGACTGCGAGGTGCTTCATGATCTTTCCTGACAATGTTGTGTAATTTTTAGACTGATAACTTAACTCGGACTTTCGTGTCATCCACCACGCTCGGCCTCCTGCTGTTATACGAGTGGCTCCTTTAAGGACGGAGCAGTTTGTAGTGAGCTCAGAGCAGACAGCTGTTGACCACTGGAGCAGACGGAGAGTTTAACACTGAAGTTGTCTCGTGGCGGTGAATGTACAGTCCAGGTTACACTTTGAATAAACTCTGCAGCTCCTTAATACTCAAGAGGAACTTCAGTTTGAGTGACAGCTGTTCTCTGCTCTCCAGGCTAATGATGCTGATCAAGCTAGATCAACCACACCCCATTCTCATTATATTTTCTTTACTTAATTGATTGAAATTAACTGTAACTGATAAGATTGGCATGTATAAGACACTAATCTTCTTTATAATGTTCCCAAATATGCAGATCTTTCCAAAACCTTTCTCATAAAGGGGCTCTGTGTAACATGTGACGTCAGTTTCCTCTACAAGCCTGTGGACCGTTTGTTTAAGTTTAAGCTGCTGGACTGGATATTTTTCTTTATGAAGGACTTGATGCACGTTCACTAGTGCCTCAACTTGCTTCCAGCACAAAACAGAGGCTCTGCAGATCCGCTTTAATTCAAACAAAACATACGTTTTTCATCCAAAAGGGACCAGATAAATGAGCACGCCTCAGTGTGCTAATTCAAACGGCATTTCCCAGGCTGAGTCCGCCCCGTTTGCTTCTGTCTCGTGTGATGTATGTTAACGCAAATCACGTCTGTCTGCAAAAACTGAACATAACACAACGGCCGTCCTCTGAACAACAACACGAAGACAGAAGCATTTGGAGGCAGATGAAATAACGCACGGGCTCCTCTGTGCGGCACATCACAGGCAGCCGGGGCCGGCTTCAACATTCCTGTCTCACCAAATGCTAACATCCCCGTATCAGCATTCGTGAGGTGAAAAGTTGTGTATAAATCAGCTTATCTTTGAAGTCGATTCTCTTGATTCTCAGTGGTTTAACTGCCTTCAGTCCGCCTCGCTTCTCCTCAGGTGGAAGCCGGAGGTGAAAGGGAACGGGGGCTTTTTCTTTTCCACTGCAGATGTTGAAAATGCAGCACCGTCCATGTAACAAGCGAATAATGCGCACCGGCTCAGATCCGCATATAGAATTCAACACGTACCACTAATCATTGTTGACAATTTAAGCAAGATAATATTCTGTGACAGCCAGGAACCCAACAAAGGTGCGATTGTGATCTGGCATGCAAGAAATTCTGGCACCTCGACTGCAAGATAGCGAGTCAGAGCCGCCGTAGTGGCGTGGTGATCGTCACCGAACCCCAGTGAGACGGGGTCATGATTTGGGCACGCATGCCAGAGACAGCTAGAGTGAGTTTAAACAAATGTGTGATGACATCTTGCTCCTGAATATTTCATAATTTCTGTTTTAAAACAGGACATTTTGCCAGAGCATAATGTAGGAAGGGACTGAAATGAAGCTATAACAGGAAGGAAAATAAAATGAAGTGTAGCAATCTGTTGATGAAAGAAGTCATTTCCCTTCACACTGTTACATGACTGGACATTTCTGTTATTGTTTGCAGGCGAATGCATCAGTCAGGATGGCTACAGATATACTCCCCCACACCAGACAAAACGCCCACCAACATCTGGCTTTTGTCTTTAATAGGAACGAGTACAACCGTCATTAATTCCTGCATCAAGTGACTCTGCAGTCTCCACAGTCTGGGTTGTTCATCAGCTCCAGCTGTACGTACGAATCGGCCACCTGTCAACTGAGCTAGCTCGGTTAGCCGTGCAACTAGCGGTTCAGACTGGGAGCTCGGGGGAACAGGGGTGTTTGGGCCGGCACGGGCCAGGGCTAGCTGGTTAGCATGCTAACTTCAGTAGACAGCGTGATGTCAAAACTACTATTTCTTTGCATATTAACCCTTTAATCTCGACGACCTGTGTTCAGAGTGGTGTGTGTGTGTGTGTGTGTGTCTGTGTGTGTGTGTGCATAGTTATAGTCACCGGTGTCCGTGTCAGTACTTGATCTGCTTTCTACTGATTTCTGCTCTCCAAAAAAAACACAAACAAGCCAGAAAAATGTGCATATAAGCGTCTGTCAAAGGTGTGAGAGAGCAAACGATGTACGACTGGATGTTGTTGCCGATGTCAGTGTGTCGCCGACGTGCTGCAGCTGATAGCTCATCATGCCGGCCGGTCTAAACACACTGACCTTTGTGTGTTCCTGTTAAATTGACTTTCGTGAAAGGGCAGCGCTCCTCAGCTAAATGTCACTACTGGATTGTGCTTCTTGTCTGTTTCCTTGTTAAGCATGACCGGTCCTCATCTGCTAACTCTTCCATGCCGTTTGACAAACATCCCTCCTGGTGGACGAAGGCACGTTTTCTGGTACGAGTTCAGTGGTACGATATGAAGAAAAGAGCTAAAATAAATGTGCCTGCCACACGTAACGTCATGAATACAGAGCGATTGTGTCTGTATATGAATATCTAGCACGTTGACTTTGCTGTACCTCCGACAAGACAAACCAGGGTCGACATTATTATTGAAACAATAATTTAAATTTTAAGAAAACTGCCATACGGCTGTGTGGGGTTGTGATTTAATCCATAATAAATCTTTAATACCTTTCCCCAGGTGGTGATGTGTGAAACATACTGATGCAAATAGAGTGGGACGTTGATTGAAAAGGAAGGAAGGAGTCAGGAAAGAGAATATAAAAGAGGAAAGAGCTTTAAAATTAGTAACTTGTGAATAGGGAGGTCGCGAAACACAGCGGGTCGCAGGGAAATTAAAGATTAAAAAAGCACACCATTACATGACACCTACTGTATGTCTTAAAAAGGAAGGAGAAGATTTCATTAGCCACACTCATTTTAACCCACGCAGCACAAATTCTCTTATCTGTGGGGGGTGAGATTCAACAATATTAAGCCACTAAACCACAATGGACGGCACATTTCTCACCAGGCTGACACACACACACCGTCCTCATCATCGCCCCGACATCAAATCAATTCATCAACACTCCTCACAGCAGACACTGGTAGCAGGTGCCACTGAGCTAGCATTGCTGCTAACATCCTTACCTGCTGAGGGTACCTTTGTGGAGGACCACCTGAGCCCAGAGTCTTTCTTCCAGGGCGGCGATTGGAAAGCATCCGCTGAGATGCATTTGACAAGGTGACCTTGTTTTATACTTCAGTGTGTCCGTGTGCAACTGCAGGGCTGAATAAATCGACAACGACGCCCGCTGGAGGAAATTTCTTTGAAACGTAGGCCTATTTTTTGGTCTTTTAACACACCAGGAAGATGAGAACATTATAGAAAATCCCCGCAGCAGAGGTGCAAGTGTGATAGATGGGAGCGTGACCCCCATGAGGGCTGCAAGACAAGTGAAAAACAGGCACCGTTTTCAACCTTTTTAAATAAAATGGACTGTCAAATGTCCTTAAAGCAGCAATAGCTGTTTTTTGGCTAGTTAGGGGGCAGCAAAAACAAACTATAGCACCTTATCCAGCTACAGTGGTGAACACTTTAGAAAACATTTTTTTAATGTAGATCAACCAGTAGACAACCAGTCTGTCCTCATCAGAAACAACCATATACATCGACTGTTACAAACCATATTGATGTTTCTTGTCAGGTGGCGACCTCTAGTGGCCGTAGTTATTATCACAGCAGTAAAGGAGGAAGTCAGGCAGAGTGTTATGAAGAGCGAGAGGGTCGGGACGGATGCTCAGGTCAAACGAACACATGACTTTTTTCAAGCAGCATGTAGTAAATAAACTTTCATAAGTAATATACCTATTTGAACCCAAACCATGGTGTTTTCATAGACCTAACCAAATAGTGAGCATAAGCTACGACAAAGTCTGGTACCTGCTGCTGATAACCGTCTAATATTTGTGATTATGTTGCTTTTAGAGTGTAATCGACCTATTCAGTCATCCAGGTTTGAGGATGTTTTGCAAATGCTGCAGAAGTAGCTCCGCTTTGGTCTCCACCAACTCCTGAGGGGAAATATGAGGCTTTTCAGTTGCTAAATGCTCCACGATGTTCATGAGGTAGATGCTCCCTGCTGCAGAATCAGAGTTAATAAGAGCATAAAAAGCCTGAATAAAGACTACAAAGTGGTGGGTTTGTGAAAAGAAAGCAATGAGCTGAAAGTCAATAAAACTCCAAACCCCACTTTCAATGGGTCCATCGCTGTAAATTACTAAAATTATTAGGTAAACTTGTGTAATTCAAGTATGGTAAGTTACATATCTGGAGGTTATTTTAACCCGTAGCAGGATGTTTCCCTAAACTTAACCAAATCAACCAAAAATCACAATATGTCATAATGTGTCAGTACGCTTTATTTTGAAGGAGTAAGTTGCCGTTGCCAGTAGTTTTCGTGCCTGACTTGACTGCGTAATGTGAGAGCGCGCTCGGCTCCAAAAATATGTCAGGAGATTCTGTCAAGTGAAGTTAAAAGCAGCTCATCTTGTGAGAAATCACTTTTGTCTGTTTTGTACCTTTTGCGAAACAGTGCTGAAAATGGGCCTCGACACAACACGCCGTCTGGCATACAGATAACCCCCGTCCGAACCGGAATTCATATTCAATCATACCTCCCCTAAAACCTCCGGGAATTCATTCAGTAAACCCTCCTAGTGATGCCTCCGCGCAGGCAGTGAATCTTGCGAAAGAAAAAGACCTGAGCGGAAAGACGGATGGCTGAGGAGCCGAGACGAGCCTACACGCAGAGGCAAGGCGGAGATAATTCAGGAGGTAAGCCACCCTCTCTGAAATACTGAGAGCTCTGCGTTTCCCTTCCGTGGAGAAGTTGAGAAGCAGCTCCTGCCATAAAGTGCCTCATCTCATGACTCACACAAACACACACACACACACACACACACACATGCACACTCGCACAGCGCCATTAGCAGTGGCTGGTCTATCAGACAGAGCAAACACTCCCACTTTTAATATTTCATAATGGCAAACACAGTCTCGCTTGTGAGTGGTGCCTGTAAATACATACACACAAATGGGTTGTGCGCGCCAAGCCAACGACTCCAGGTTATGTGCACGGCGAGGCGTGCGTTTATAAGGTGCAGAAAAATGGTGACAACTTCTTTTATTTAAGTCCTGCTCACTTCTCTGCAGGGGTTTAACAAGTCGGAGCAAAAAAAAAAATAGCCCAGACAGGCACACAAACACCCGCCCACCCTTTTCCATTATAAACCTGTGCACCATATACGATAAACATTTATCCTTTTTGATGGCGAGTTAATACTCGTGTCGCTGCACGTGCATGAAGGATGGAGCAGATCGATTAGTATGCCGGTCAGAGGCTGCGTTGTTCTGTAGGGCCTCATCCGTCTCCACACTGCACAAAAAAACGCTCACCCATACATATGAGATACACACAAATAAACACCGGTGTGTGGTCCTGAGCTATCTGGTGTGACAGTCAAACTCCAGAGGTACCATCTCTATTCCTCTTTCACCTCTGCTGGGATGTAGCAGAGCCTCGGCTTCCCTCCCCCCCCACGCCCGATCGATAATATGACAAATTGACAAAAAACGGGCTGTGATAAGGATGAATAGCCAGGGATCCTCTTTTATTCCGTCCTCCTTACAAGTGCAATGAGAGGCGATATTAAGGCCATATAGAGTCGGAGCTGTAGCAGTCCGACCCTGGCACTGAGGTGGATTGAAATGAAAACATCAAAAAAAGTCATTTAGATAGTAAATCTGCCATAAAACAATGAAAAGCTGAGCTTAAAGGGGGATTCTCTCGCTCGCTCGCTTACTCTCTTGGTTACTTGGTTTGTCCTCCTAACTTCTGAGTTATACAACTGCCACTCCTGCAGCAGGCAGCCACAAACGCTCAGGTTCTCACAAACATTTCCAGTAAGGGATCAGAATCCGGTTAGAGTGCTAGCTGTGGTTTTTCCCCACACACATCTATCCGGCTGTCTGTCTTCCCCATTATGACTGCAGGCATCTCTGCTGCAGCAAACCAATTTGTCCCATCCGCCTGTCTTCTCTCCGCTCCTCCTCCATTGTTCTAACTTCTTTATACCTGTCCATCACTTCGGTGTTTTGTTTTTTTTTCTTCTTTTATTGCACTATATTTGTCTGTCACATCTTCTCACACAGAAGCCATCAAAAAAAAACGATTGTTTCGGGAATGTTTGCGATGCCGCGCCGCTAATATTGATTTATACCCGCGGGAAAAGGTTTTACTAGTGTTTGATAGATGGAGGAAGATGTGGGGGGTGTAACATCAACACTGATGCTATTGGCGGTTGTCATTAATCCTGATATAGCCATTAATAGCACCTGTTAGCTACCTGGCTTCTGCACTGTTAGTCTGCCGTGTACTTAGTGCAATCAAGATGTAATGATTGTAACTTGAATGTGCGTAAAAGTCCGTTCTTGGCGCTTTGAAGACGAAACACATTTGTACGTCTCCTCATACGTACTCTCAGCGGATAACCAAGGTGGTTGGGTCGGTCTTCAAGTGGACTTTCCCTCCAGAGACTAGGGGCTCTTCTAAAGTTATGCCACGTAAATAAGTTTACGGTAAATTACGGTACATGACGTGAGTTAGGAGACTGATTGTGGTTATTTTAACGTAGTTTTGATCGACATCAATAACAGTCCAAAAGCCAAAATATGTCACGATGGATGAATGTTTCTCAGCAAGTTTTATTTTGAAAGTCCAAACAGACGCTGTATATTACGTATTATTGCTAAAATGTAGGGGTTTTATTCTGAAAGTCTAACAGGGTGTTGCAGAATATATATTTTACTGGCAAGCTTTTCATGTGCAAAACTGACACGAGAGAAAAAGAGCTTCATAGTTTCTGCTGCCGAGTTTGATGAGTCGGGAGAGTCAAGGTGTTGAAATATAATATTCATGAGTATATGCTTCACATCATGACCCACCACCTCTTCACACACAACCGACCACTGCGGTGAGAATCAATGAACCGAAAGCACATTACACAAAATGTGCACCTTGCAAAAGCCTGAACCTTTAAAGCCACAATACACACAAGTCTAACACCCCCGTACATAAATGTAGGCGCTCACTACAAACAACACTCGCTAGTGTTTAATAGTGCGGGAACAAGTGACAGAGACACTGAAACCATCAAAAAAAGGTTAAAAAACAGATGGCAAAACGTAATGTTGCTTTAATCAAGTATATTTGAGGGGCGATAACCTCGAATTTGTTGCTTTATGAGAAGTTAGAGGGCAAAATAACAGCATTAAAGTGTTTTTTGATACACAAAAATAACATTTCACACGTGAAATAGACGCTATACAGACTCAGTTGGTTCATGGCCGTCGAAGGCTTCTCGGATCTGAAAACTACTAGCTGTTGACTCCCCCTGCTTTTCAGAGTGGCTCGAGATAAAGACCTTGTTCCAGACACAAGTCACAACTTTAAATCCATAAAGTAGATTTTTAACTTTTCTGACTCTGTCCTTGAGTTGAGATCGAGACCCTGTGGTAGACGGCGGTGCATGTTGCTATCTCCCGTCGGACATGGATCCAACCTGAGGACACGGATCTGGGAACTTTCTCAGTGTCTTACTTTATTAAATGACGGTTCGGCTGCATTCGGCTTGTTCGTTTTGGCTTGTGCGCTTTAAAAACACCCCTTCAAAACCTCCTTCGGTGCTCCAGCTTCAGCATGTCAGACACAAACAATTAACATCCTGTCATTTTAGCCAGTTTACAGCGTTTGCACCTGCAATTTTTCAGCACGAGCGAGCCCGTTTAAATGTCCCGACCGATTGGAAGATATCGCAAGCGCCACATCCCTGTTTTTATATGGATCAGCGTTAAGGTTAAATCTATTAAAGGCCGCTGATTGTCAGACGGAGCTCTGCACACCAAAACACTGACCCGAGGCTACCGCTGACTTGGCAAAAAAAAAAAAGAACCAGCGCGTGCACAACAGCTACCCCTGCAGATCATCCATCAGAGCGTGAGCTTCCCTGGAAAGCCAATTATTTCACTCCCATCTCCATCTACTCCGCCCACAAGGAGAGGAGGAGGAAAAAGAAAAAGTTAGGGGAAGCGATTTGAGACCAAATGAGTTCGCAGGACGGCCGGATGGAGATGTAAAGAGAAAAGGGGGGAGGAGGAGGTGGAGGAGGAGAAAGTTTTTTGGGGAAAAAGAGCAGCCCGGAGAGGAGGTGAGGGTGGGATCAGACGGCGGGAGTGCTGCAGTGGGGAGAGATGGAGGCTGCTGTGGTGTGACAGTGCCCACTTAAGGCAGCCT
>OMLP01029312.1:0-13026 GCA_900302685.1 Spondyliosoma cantharus | reverse complement strand
GGGGCAGGGGGGACCGAAGGGGGAAACACCCTCTAATACTGTGGTCCTTTGGATAATATAAATACACATGAGTAATGCTGACACACACACACACACACACACACAATACTCATCATCTCCATCCATCTAACACACACAAACCTAAACGCCTCGTAAGTGAGCCCAAAACACACACACACACACACACACATACACACACACGCACACACGCACACAGGAGCCTCTCCCACTGCCGAGAGAAGCTCTGCAATCACACTCACAGTATTTATCCAGGCAGGTTATGCATCGTCTAATTCTTAATGCTTCACATCAAATGCAATTCACTACAGACTGAAAACACTCCTTAGCAAAAATAGAATAAAACAAATAAAAAATAACATGTTGCTGTATTCTATCCTCCACCTTTAACTGTCGCCTCCCTGCAGACTGATACGCGCCCCTGCTGTCAGCAGTGGTTAAGCGGAGGCCTGAGCGCCTCCCTCACTCACTCTGTCCTCAGCCACTTGGATTATTTTTGGGGGGGATGATGGGCCCCACACGCAACCAAAATAGGGTCCCAGAGGAGCTCCAGATGGGCACCATAAACGGGTCTCATTAAGACTGCATAAGATGGTATTCTGATAAAATGATACACTGCATGAGCACGGGTGTTTAGATCAGCTGGGTATCTATTTATTGCTTTAAGACAGTATCTAGTTTTGCTGACAGTAGCACAAGTAGAATCCTTTGAGGTCAGATCTTCTAAAACTGGGATTTTCTTTGGCATCTTTGACATTAAAAAAATAGTTGGAGATTAAACACCTGCTCACTTTGTCTTTGTCGCTCCCAGACAGGCCTGTCATATCTAAATATTTATCAGCGATCATGCCGTTTTAGGCGATGTATAAGGGGAATCAATGAGGTCAGGGTAGATAATTACGGCAGGAAAAACATTGCGTAACGGTGCATTCAAACCATATGCGTGACATCCGCAACTTCAACACCACGTCAATCACACAATGAGAATATGTAAAACACCTGCGCTTCACTGTCAGCCCTTTTTCATTTGTTGGTTAACATCTCCAGCCATTTTCAGGACATTTGTAACAAATCCGGCTTATAAAAAGTGATGGGCACAACATCTGCCAATTAAAAAAGAAGCGAGGACGTGTCCACAGTGTCTCCAGCATAAATTACACCTATGACACAAGATTGCATTCAATCAGAGATTAAGAGGATATCAGAGAAAACATCAAACTGAAGCAAGCAATTAAAATGAACATAAACACAAAGCATCCTCCTTTCGTCGAGCTGTGCGCACCAGGCCGGTGTCGGGGCGCACCGGGGTCCCGTGTCTGGCCCCTGACAGTGTTTGTAAACCGCTTGTTTCCACGCATCAGTTTGATCAGAGGGCTCCGGCTCCGAAACGGTAATTATTACGGCCGCTGATGAATGGAGATCGCGTTTCCTCTAATAGCCAACCCCTTATTTTCACAACCTCCCACCGCTCACCTCGGCCGCTCTCCACCGCGACCCGCACTAATTGAGCTGATTATTGCAAGATGTGCGAGTGTGTGTGTGTGTGTTTTCTTCTTCCTTGTGTGTGTTGCAAAGCTTATGTGTTGGTGTGTGTGTGTGTGTGTGTGTGTGTGTGTGTGTGTGTGTGTGTGTGTGTGTATGTATGTATATGGGAGGGGGACGTGGCTTTTATTCTGTAAGACACACACTGACCTGAGACAAGCGCAACAAGGGGTTGATGAGTAACATTCTTTCGGACAGACATCCAAACGCGCGGAGAGAGAGGAATTATTAAAGCCAGAGCCTGCGCGTCTATACCGGTTAAAGGGATATGAATGAGGGCCTATCCAATAATTGGTTGTTTACATCTATCTTGTTACCCCAGAGGCCAGGGCTATCCTACAGAGCAGCGAGGAGATTTCAATAAACCGCACAGGCAAGCAGCAGGGAGGGGCGGGGCAGAGGTGTGTGTGTGTGTGTGTGTGTGTGTGTGTGTGTGTGTGTGTGTGTGTGTGTGTGTGTGTGTTGGCTCTGACCGGTCGACAGGTTCATCAGATTGGACGATTTCAGGTTTCAGGCCCACTCTGGTACACACAGGCCTGCACAAAACGCAGCAATTTCACAGGCTGTTAAAAGGTGAACCAGGCATCACCCTCTAGGTTGATGATCATCACACCAGTAGGCGCGAGATCAGGTAGATAAAGGGCAATCATGTTTATCTACGACACAGCTTTTCCACTTGCAGCCGACATACAGGCCTGGGATCAGCCTCTATGAATTTAGCAAGAAATTTGAGACAGTTTAAAATGAATCTCGAATCAATTTCCGCTGTAAATATTGGATTTTTCAGATTTGAGATAATGTATTTTTGAAATGCCCAATCTAAACAAATAATGTTACTCTTAGAGACTGCAACTATTCAAAAATATCCTTTTTTTTGTGCAGTGTGACCTACATTCTTTTTTAAAATGTGATGCATTAATGCTTAAAATAAATATTAATCACAAGACCTGTCAAATCACCTGATGAAATATTAGGTATAGGCATATGTGCTTTCCAATATGCATTGTTATCAAAATCTTTATTTTTAGAGATTATAATGCAGAAACAGATGCATCGGCTAAATTAGATTGATTCAATTCCCAGTGAAGTCCAGTGAGTCCACTGTTATCTTTAAAATATCTAAATATCTGGACTCTGTTACAAACCTTGTCACAGGTGTTTGATAGCCATGATTACAGCATCATTGCATAGAAAATGTGTGTATTTCAGACGTTATATATTTTTTTGAATTTTCTACCTAGTGTAGGTTTCACCATTGGCCCAAAAGACCCCAACACCGGTCAGGCTCCCATCAAAAGGCTGTTAGGGTTGCAGCAATATAATGGTGTCAAGGTATATGGCAGTAAGGAAATTCAGAGCTAAACCGTGTACATTTGCTTATCTGCAGTATTGAATTCTACTGTATTATTGTTGTTAAAAATCAATATATATATATATATGTCCGTCAGGTAATAACATCTTGTGAAAAAAAAACGTTCTGTTTTCATAGGCTTAAAGGCTAAGTTGACCCAGAAAGGAAAATTCAGTCATTATGAGTAATTTTTAGGTGAATTTATAATTTAAAGGTCATGTAACTCATGATAATGATAACTAGGATGGCACACACCTAAATAAGCCTGTTTATTTCATCAAGATCCAGACATTATTCCCTGAAACATTTACAAAAAGGAAGAAAAACGCCCCCAACTTGCAATGTTAAAGAAAGTGAGAAAATATTGTTGGATCCGTCCTTTAATCAGGAATGGCAGCAAAACTTATTGGCATCTATTCTGGAGTAAGACTCATCCTCCATCCAAGTTTTGTGGAAATCCATTTGGGTTTTTTTGTGTAATCCTGCTGGCAAACCAACCAACCAACCAACTAGCTAAAAAAAAACACACTACCTCCTCAGTGTGACAGTCTCTTACTGTTGCACCACTAAAGGCTACATTGTAGCTACAGAAATACAAACTGGTGTATCAGTCATAAACTGGCAGGCTGTTTCCAGCAAATAAAAAAAAGATCTCTAAAATCCATTTTGGTTCATTTCCATTCCACATAATTGCGTATTGAACGTGTTCTGGAATGAAGAGAAGAAATTAAAAGCCCCGCAATTAAGCACAGGCTTTGCACTTACGCAGTCACACCTATTACACACTGGCAAAAGAGCTTTAACCAACCAACCAACACCCCACTGTACACCACCTCCACCACCTCCACTGCGCTGCTATGGAACAAACTTAACTCCCAAATTGCAGCTGGCCTGAGCACCAGAGCAAACAGCAACAAGTGTCTGTTTTTCTAAAAGGCTGGTCATTGGAGCTGATGAGTAGCAGTGCGTGTGTGTGTGTGTGTGTGTGTGCGTGTGCGAGAGAGAGAGAGAGAGAGAGAGAGAGAGAGAGAGAGAGAGTGCCGCTTGCTGCTGAGGTTAATTTATTCGATCAATCACTCCATTTGATTCCTGTTTATTTTCAGGAGTCACACGGTCATTTCAGCCTCACACTGAGCCCTTTATGCGCTGCCAAGGCGTTTCCCCTCGGCCAGTAAGAACGTATAGCATGCGTTCGTTTGGCTGTAATTTGGAGAGGAGAAGGGTTCCAGTACTTCTCAGATATTTCATGGTTCCTAACCTTTATGGTGAAATCCCCTCAGACCTGTCTCTCGTCAAACCTGCAGTGTGCAGACATGCAGGTATATGAGCTTCACACATACACTGATTTATGTCAACGCTGTGGGCTTGTTTTAAATGACTGCAAACACACTCCAGTGCGGAATTATGGATTATCGTCTGCAATTTGGCAACTGGTGCACAGGGCCAAGTGTGCAGCCTTTTCTATTCATGCCTTTTCTCTTGTACAGGCTTATAGAGAAACTGCCACGGGACCAATATGTAGGATCAGATAATCAAAGACAGAAGTCTGGTACATATAATTGGATCATGATAACCAATTGCTTCTGATTATATAACGTTTGGAATAGCAAATAAATGCCTCTTTTGGCCAGAAAACATGAGGAAAGACTTTACCCCACCCATAAAATAAATAAAAAGAGGACTCCACCATGATACCACAATGTTATTTTAGTGAGAATAAGGGCAGAGCTGGGATGAGAACTTATTTTGGAAACTAGTTTTACTAAAACAGCGAGTGAGAGACACAAAACAACAACACTTCAACCCACAGAGAGCTCTGCAGCTAGTTTTACAGTATCTCCGCTTGTTAAATGACTTACTCACAGAAAACCACGGCGCAGATGGCCAAAAATCTATTTCATTCAAAAAAAAAAAAGAAAAAGAAAGTGTGATTCTTAAATTAAGTATTCTCTTTAAATCAAACCGGGGGACTTTGGTTTCTTGTGTGAATCTTATAGATCGTGCAGTATAGTATTCCTTTACAGCTCTCAACTTATAGCAAAAGTCTGCAGCATCGTTTAATGTTTCTCCCTCATGCAACATTCTTCCTTTTTACAGTGCTGGAACTCGTATGTCAGGAAAGAATTTATTAAAAGCGACTTGCAGTAATTAGCAATGTGCTAATGCTTGAATTTGTATCCATTCCTGTATGCAGGGTTTTTACAACACTTGGTGGTTTCACTTGAAACACAGGCTTGACCCGGTGTCACCGGCCATATGGGCAGTAAATAGTTCCATGATAGAGTCAGCGGTTTCAGTGATACCGTACCGGGGAGAAACGTCTTATTATATATCATACTACATGGTGTTTTTATGGCATTAAGATGATTGACAATGAAGCGTTGGTGAAGTGATTGGTGCTTTGTTTTATGGTGATCTGATTCACTGGTTTGAACAGTTTTATTTATTTGAGCTTCAGTGTGCGTGTGGGTTGAAAACAGCTGCACAAGCTGCTTTATCTTTTAACATATGTGTGAAAATTAATTCCCACACTTACACTGTGTCACTGTGATGTTATTATGACAGGAACCTAATTGTTTAAAATTATGGTATTAGGTGTAGGAATTTGACGATTATGTAATTCGCTTGCATTTGCATAAACTGGCTTAGCTATGCTATCACTAAAGATTCAACCCTACAAGACTCCATCAATATTGGTTTTGATTGATAGTAGTAATGCTGTGATGCTATCAAGAAACAAGAGACTACAGCCATGCTAGTAGCTTTGTAACACTGTGGTTAGGCACAGAGATGTTTTGAGCTAAAAGCTAGCATGGCAGCAACCTCACAATGCTAACACGCTGATGGTATGCAGGTTTATTGTTAGCCATATTCATCAATTCCTTATTTGGTGATAAATCAAGGTCTCAGACAAATTAAAATTGTGACCTGATGGTGGTGCTAGAGGAGAAGTCAGGATGATCATCAAAGTCATGCGGTTAAAGTCATCCTCTGGGCAACATGAATGTACCAAATGTCAAGATACTGGTGGTCCTCTAAGTCATAGAATCACAAAATTATTTAGGATTCATCCACTGGGGATCATGAACGTCAGCACAAACTTTCAATTTTTAATCTTTCACAGAATAAATAAAACATTCGAAGACCTTGTGGTGTTAGAGGAGGAGGCAAGAGGGTCACCAAAGTCACTGGGTTGATGATTCATCCTCTGCATTGGAAAAGTGAATGTACCAAATTACATGGCGATACATCCAATATGTTTTCTCTAAAGACCCAAAATGTTGCTGGTGGGGCTTCAGAAAAAGTCAGAGAATATATCCAATTCATTAGGATTCAGCCACTGGGGATCATGAATGTCTGTACAAATGTGCTGCCATTCTATCCTGTTGATGCTGACATATTTAACAAGGTGAGTAAAAACGTTTAGGGGCTTGTAGCGCTCAAGGAAAAGTCAAGAGAATCACCAATGTAATTAGGATTCATCCATTGGGGACTGTGAATATCAATACAAAATTGGTACCAATCCATCTTGTGGATGTTGAGATATTTCACAGAATATGCAAGGATTAAGAAGTACATGTAGTGCTACTTGAGAAGTCAAGAGGATGACCAACGTCAGTAGGATTTATCTTCTGGATAACATGGATGTACCACATTTCATGGCAAGGCATCCCATATGTTTCTCTAAAAAAACAAAAATTTCAACACACTGGTGCTTGAGAAAAGTTCAATAAGATTCATCTACTGGGGATCATGAATGTCTGTACAATCCACACTGACCAACAATGCCATCTCTAGAGTCAGTATGGCTAGTATTACAATAAAAACATGCCAGATTCCCTCAGGCAGCTGATCCTTCTTTCCAAAGAACACAAGTCATTTTGTTTGGGGACTGATTTGTGCTGTCATCACAGCGCAGACCGCCACAAAAAGAAGAAGGGTCTTTACAGTACAGCTCTAACTTTTTTTCTTTTCACAGTTTCTCTAAGTTGTATAAGTTATTCAAGCTCTGCAAACCCCATTTCCACTCCGAAGCCTCCAAGAAATCCCATTAATGATGTGCCTACTTTCATCGTCTAAATGACTTCTACCTCATTAAACCAAACCATCCATCAAACTTTTTGCTGTACTCTCATCACTGTTCGGCAAAATACGAGAAACTGTGAAGATGAGGGCGAGTGTTTGCATTGTAAATAGAAGTGTGGCACGGCATGTCGCTCATTTGTTTTTATATGGAAGAATTGTATTTCATGATTGCTTTTTAATTCTGCCTGCAGGGTATATTAAACGCCTGCGAACCTCTGAACACTTTGTCCAGGAAACTAACAATTATAGTCAATCTGAGCGTATGGCAACCGCAGCTATGTGGGAGAAAAGATGGGGCTCAGGCTGACGAACTGCCGCATGCATCGTTGCACTTTACTCAGATTTAGTTTCTCCATATATTGTTGCTGTTCATGCCAGCGACTGTCAAACATTTCTCTTCAATCCAGAGTATAGATCATAACTTAGCATCTCTTATTTACGGCAAACAATATTTTGACTTATACAACTATAAAGTAAGTGCATATATGTAAACTGTTACTGCACTGGTGTTCTGTAAGGCTGATCTGACACGAAAATCATACCGTCCCACATTTATTCTGCTGTTCCTGGATCAAACCCTCTTTAACTTCTTTACCATCTTCAGCTTGTTTAAATCCTTCATCCTTAAACGCTGTAGCCAAAGCTATTATAGCCTGTCATTATTTTGCGATTTTAGAAAGCCCTCAGTCTAACACAGCTAAAGTACGTTCGTGTTCTGCTATAGATATAGGATATCCGAGCGTATTGTTTTTCCTGTAACTGTTTCATCCATTCATCCATATGTGATCTTGTCACTTAAATTTAGGATCACGATGGCGATGGAGGCAGCAGGGCAGCACAGTTAGCCTTCTCATTTTCATCTTTCTCCACCTTGGAGGATATCAAAATAATCTCAGGCTCGAAGGAGAAAGTAGTTCCTCTGTCACAACCATGCCTCCAAAAAATCATTCAAATACAACATGTGGAATACATCAACAAAACGGTGACTCTCAACATCTTTCATTTGCTTACCCAACAATAAAAAAACACTTGGTAAAGGTTAAGCGAAGATTGCTGTGTTGGTTCGAAATTTAACAAGTTAGCACTGACTTGAAGCACTAGACAGGATGCGATGACTTGTAACCAAAACCAATATTTCCCTGATTTTAAAGCTCCTGTTAACGAAATAGATGAATTTCAAGTGTCATTCCCAACTGGTCAAATACCGATGCGATCAGATGGTGCGCCAACCTGCTATACCAAAGTATTTGATGAGCTGGGAGACCCAAAGCGTCAGTTTACCATTTTAGCCTTAATCAAACACCATATGGGACATGAGCCTCGGTCTCTGGTTTCAAAGTCTTGTGTTTTGAAGATCAATCCATCCACCTGGACCTCATCCCCTGGAATTTTGTTCAACTACAACAGTAGCTACAACAAGTCATACATGCTGGATTGAAAAAGACATAATTCAGACAGACAGGCAGAAGCTTAAGTCTTGAGGTCATCTTAGATCGTCTCCAGTCAAAACTGAGCCCATCTGCTTCAGCTTCATTTATCAGTACTTTGTTCTTTTAGTGATTACTCAAAGCACAGGTGTGGGGCGGAAGAAGGACTGACTTTTGTTCTGTGGGTATCTCTTCTTTCAAACTGGTGGTCAGTTCCTCTATTTTCATGAAATGGCCTGAATGCAAGACAAAGACCATTGCTCTGTTCCAAACAGTCGTGTATACTTAAAACTGATATAAAGCTGTGAAGTTAGGCATTGGAGTGCCATATTCAGACTTTATGTGTGTGCTTTCCAACAACATTTTTTGTCTACGCACGCAGATGCACAAGTATTTCCTCTGTCATTAAATAAGTCGAATAGGTCTGCCTAGAATCACCATCACTAAGTCTGCAAGGATTCATTTGTGCCTAGTTTCCCTCAGAGATACTGTAGCGGTTTACTCTGAGAGGCCTCTCGAGACCACCAGGAAAAAGTTTGAGACGAGCTGATAATGATATACAACATGAGCTACGACAGACCCAAAGCTTTTCGTACTAGCACTGGAGGTCATCCCTAGTGAAGACGTGCCTGTCGGCGTGCAGGGGGATGATGAGCTTTCACACAAGCAGAAAGAGGGGATTACTGTCAATTGCTCACAAATTGCAATAATACCCGCTGCCGGGCCACCCACGCATGTGCTGAGAGACAAGTGATAAATTGCTACATATGTCCATTCCACAGTGGCAACCCCGAGCACACTGGCCACAACGATCTCCCTTCATTCACGCTTCATGACATGTGGAAACAAGTGGAAGGGCTTTTACAATAAGAGGCATTGAAAATCTAAAATGTTGGCTTGGATGTGGTTTATTATTAGAGAGTTGTTTCATTAGCTAAACATTTGTTTTCAGGCAAAAACTCTTTGTAAACCTTTACAAAAATGAAATGTGAAAAAATTATTTCACGTGTGATCACATTCATATTTGATCGGCTTATTCACATGTGGATCAGAATTGTCAGAATGTCAAAACATGACACGGGAAATTTACTTCTTCACACGTGAATTAGAAAATTTTCACACATTCCCAAATTTTCACGTGTGAAAATTAGATAATGTGACATGGGAAATGGGCCTTTTTCACATGTGAATAAATTCATATGTGATCTGCCTTTTTAACATTTCAATTAGAATTTGTGCAAATACGGCACATGTGAAAATGATTTTCTCACACGTTATTTTCACGTGTAAACATTAATCATGTGAAAATAAAGAGATTGGCTTTTTCAACTTGTTAATTTGAATGTACATTTTCACATGTGAATCACAAATGTTAATTTGTGACTGGGTTTTATTTGCACATGGAAGGTATATCCTACTCTAAATCAGTAATTTTTCAGAGAATCAAGATGATTTCCCCTTGTTTGAATCTCATGATCTTTATTTTGTTATCTTTTTTCCCTATTGGCAAAATCGAGATATTTGTCATTTACTTTGACCTTATAATGGCTTAAAAGTGTAACCAAGATGAATGCAAAATGATCACATTTCATCCACAACACACTGCCTTTTCGTCCTGAACAGCGGTATATCAAAGAATTCCATTACACAAGGACATTTTTAGCCACTCAAAATGAATACAGCATGTCGTATTTTGAAACCGAACCCTTCGGTGTATTCTCATTTAGGAATACATGGTAATTAGTTTTGATCATATCATTCCTCTGCGTAAGAGCCAAGCAGATGGCTAATCCAGTCCCAGTGTCTAATCAGAGCAGTCATCCTAATGACAGCGTAATTTCATAAGAGGCCTTTGTCTCAGAATATTCAGGAGCAGCATGGGGGGAGATCGGAGATATTCATCATCGGCACAGATTGGAAACAGGCCCTAATAAATGACACATTTGCTTCCTGCCTGTCTGCGTTAGAGGAATGGCAGAATGCAGTGAATGTGGTACACTGTGTTCGTGTGTGCGTGCGTGTGGGGAAGGAATGACATGGTTGTAGTGTGTGGGTGGACAGCAGCTGCAAGGTTCTTCATGTGCATTGATGCCCATGCATGCTGGCCAGTGGGGACACGGAGGGTGAGGTGTGTGTTAGTGTGTGTGAGAAAGAGTGTGTGTTGTATGTTCAGTGGTGAGAACATCGGAGTTCAGTCGAGTTACTAGACGAGGCATTAATGTAGAGTTTACACCTTCAGGTCAGGGCACCAGAAACCCTAATGAGTGCTAACAATGCAGCTGGTGGCTCAAACGTGTGTGTGTGTGTGTGTGTGTGTGTGTGTGTGTGTGTGTGCGTGTGTGTTTAGTCTTTGCCCACACAGACCTCTTTTAATTTTACTACCTTCCACCTTCTTTTTTTTTGTTTCTTCACAGAAATAATAAAGATTGAGATGTTTCTAACAGGCAAAAAAAAAAGAAAGAATGTAAAGCGAAACAACACCCGTAAAATCAGATGTGGCAGATAAATCCAGCCGTGTTTCTGCGTGTGCACCACATGGAGACACCAACCCCGTGAAAAGACATATTATTTACAGCACTGCGGGAAGTCACAGCCCAGCATAGACCGACAAAAAATATATACGCAGACACACGAGGGCAGGATCTTCTTTTAGCCAACTTAAGGCCGTACATCATGTCGGATCTCGGCTCGCTGTTTCCTGCAAACTGCATGTAGCCTGATGTTGGACTTCTACCCTGGGAGGGGTCAGGAAGTGAATATGACACACACACGAACGCAGATAGACAGTGAATCTTCCTCCTGACCCCCCCTCACTTGCTCTCACAGGTACACCTTAAATCCATTCACACACACACGCACACACGCACACACACACACACACACACACACACACACACAGAGGCGAATCCCAGCTTTTTGTGTAGCGTGGACGGAGGGGGGCAGGCAGGGTTGTAGCTGCCAAAGATATATTTCTACATCAGCTAGTGTAATATTATCAATAAAAGCCAAAAGGACAGCAGCTTGCCATAACTCACGACAGGCAGGGAGCACCACAGCTGTTCAGAGTTCATCTTCCTCCAAAGCAACGGGGGAGACAAAGAGAGATGTTAGAGCGGGGACAAAGAAAGAGAGACAACGGGGAAGGAGAACCTAAAGAGGACAAATAAAGACACAAAAGAGGGAGGAGGGTGACACTAATTCAAGACAGGTATCCAACTTAAAGTTTTATAACCAGGCAGGAAAAAAAAAAGGGGCTGCAACTCGGGATAACTTTCACTACTGAGCCGTCTTTTGATCAATTTTATTGTAATCAACTGATTGTGTAGTTTCTGAGAGACAGGGAAAAGTGAAAAGGTGGAAATGATAGGGGGATTACTGCTATAGTAAAGCAAATATATATATTTCATTCCAAACAACAGTCCAAAACCCCAAAATATTACTGAAAATTACATCAGAATCAGAACTGACTCTGGTTTCACATTGCTCTCAATGTACTCAAAGTGTCCTACATACAACTTGGAAGGACAACAAAAATATTAAATGAATTAAAGAATGGTAAAGATTAAAGAATTTAAATGGTCAAAACTGTGCTGTACAATATCATGTGTGATGTAGGTGTACCAGCAATATTATGGCCAACACCACAAGAATTATACTTCATAAAAAGTCTGTATATAAGTCTGTATATATAGTAGTAGTGCATAAACTATAAAGTGGTGCAAAGAAATAAATGCTGAATGGGGGTGGGTTATGTACATTATATTCCTTTATGAATATTCGTTATTTATCGTGTGCAGGATTTATAAAGACAAATATGTGCAACACGAATGACCAAAGTTGGGCCCACGTAAGAATTTGACAGGTGGCCAATTCTTACATTATACATATTGCACCTTTGAGTGTTTTTCATAATCTGAATATGTCTAATATGTCTTTTTTTCATATTATTTAAGGTGGAATGGTGACATGACTACATGATTATGTCCTATTATTGCTTAACAAAGGTCCACTGTCCAAATTAATCACTTTTGTTGGCTGTATCACTTCATTACCAGTCCACTGAACGTCAGGTTGATGATTATATGTGTGCATTTTCCATATCACCATACCCTGAATATACATATCAGAAAGAAATTTGTATCATGATGTTGGTTTCAGCTCTCTCCCCCGATCTTAGATCTAATTTAATAGCTTTTCAATCGTACTTCTGATTGTAAAAACTGGATGCTTTTGTTAGTCATGGACCGCAGTCGGCTGATGAATCCAATCTGAATCAATATGAGTTCCACTTTCATGCAAGCCGGTAATCATGTGTTTTCCTTTTTTCCCCTGCTGTGAAATTAGGTGTCACGTCTCATTTTGGAACGATGCTCCTCAAATACTTCATCACCGGCCCCTCTCGGTTTCACTGCAGATGCTGGCTGACCTCATCGACTGACCTCACCAATCACAGATCAAAGTCGTCGGGTTTTGGGCTGGTCAGGTTAATCAGAGGACCACCCCGGGGAACCAATCAGGTAACATCTTACTTGACTTAAAGGAATTAGGCCGCTTTTGACGAGCAACTCTGTATGTTTCTTCGAGTGATGCCGTGACGTACGT
>OMLP01029311.1:16199-27648 GCA_900302685.1 Spondyliosoma cantharus | reverse complement strand
TGAATATGATCATATAAAAGCAGACATGCTGTCAGAGGATTGGAATGTGAAATGGAGCACAGTGGGAATGTCTCACGGACTGTGTGTGTGTGTGTGTGTGTGTGTGTGTGTGTGTGTGTGTGTGTGTGTGTGTGTGTGTGTGTGTAACTCGTCAGCTCTGGCACGGGACAGGTGTGCTTCTTGGGATAGAGCAATCCCTGTTATTGCGCCTGGCCGGCCTTTTATTACGGCCTCGCACCAAGCCAATCACATCCCAACACTGGTAAACAGGCAGAGGAGAACAACCATCAATCACTCTGTGCGCCGAGACCCGACTCATGCCAATTACACACAAACACAGAAAAAAAAAAAGGAGGGGGGACCAGCAACACAAAGAGCAGAGTGTATTTTTGGAGGACAATCCTATTTTTCCAGGCATGTTTCTGTCATTATCATTCCTGGAGTAGCTCATGTTTGAAGTCAGCGGGCCGTAGAACAGCGCAGCGCTCGCTCTGCACAGAGTGGGATGTGCTTACGAGTAGATGATGGGGAAAGCAGGTGCTGTGATTGAGGCCAAGCCAGTGCCAGAGAGGTAGAAAAAGAGACGAAGGGAAATGGAGAGAAGGGGGCAGCAACGACGACTGTGAGAGCTCCCTGACCTTATTTCCTTGACTGGACCCCGATTCAGTCTGATTGGTTTTCATTTCGACTTCCCGTTGCCGTCTGATCAGGAGGTTTAGTCTGTCACGCCCCTGGTCTGTCTGCGGGGCTGTGTTTATGTCTAATGGAGAGCGGTAGTGACTAAACCAGGGAAGTTGAGCTGTTTTCCTGCAGAGAGCAACAGCAACGAAAGCTCATACTGGGCTCGGATTTTATAACTTGTGCGTTTAAAGTTCGTATTAATTTGAACTTGGACCTTATTGGCTGACTAGCAAAATCACATTCAATGTATCTTATCTTTCAAACAAGTTTGGCCCCTTGGTGCCCCCATGTTTGAAAAAGCACTGTGAAGGTGAGCTGTTGGGTGCCCCTTTTTTTTCTAAACCTGTACAAACTTTGTGCCTCGTCTGACTGCTTTATTTACCGTTGCCCTGTTTCCAGATCTTAGCGATGGTATTATTAGCGAAGAGAAGGTGAATGGTGAGGACACCCGACGCCGGTTGGCTACAGGTGTAAAAACAAAAGTAGCGTACGAAGGAAAGAGAGATGACAACACAGCCGGAAAGCTGTCTGAGCTGAGCTCTGGCCGACTCAGCTCAGACAGCTCGCCGTGTGTGTAGGCAGCAGCAGGAGACTGAGCGGAGGATGGGGATATTTGGTCTGCGGAGGAAGTGTCCTCCAGCAGATATGGGAATGAGATCATCTTTCTCATGGACAGGGGGCTGCAGAGATGAAGGCGGTCGGGTCATTACTGAGGTCAGAGTGGAAAGACTGATGTTACCCGATGGTTTGATGGATAAGGCTCCCGTGACCTCCATTACACGCGACACCAGGAGAAGCACGGTTTAAAGTGGATGACAGCATGTAAAAAAAATGTGCTATTAGCAGGCGAGTGAGCGTGCCAGGGGCTGACGTAAAGCCTGCCCGGAGTTCAAGGCTCAGATAAGCATTTTAAAAGGGGGACGTTTCATCATGGAAGGCATCGTGTGGACCCTCCTGAAATATTTACATTTTTTAAAATGATTTTATCAGACAAAAAGCAGAAGAGGTGTATTCAACCCGATTCCCCATTTTGATAATGACATGGAGATGATAAGAGGACATTATCACAGCCTTTTCTCACTTTGACTCTCAGAGGACACGGTGGGTTCACATCTATTAACATCTCAGTAAATAAGAGGATCACTTACAATCCCTGAGTGCCACAACCTCAATTACAGGAAAATGTCAGAACAAGCTGCAGAACATTCCTGACTCTCATTTGGTATTCATGAAAACAATGCCTTCAGTGGCACCAGAGCTATTCCGTTAAAGATTTCGCTCTCGTCGCTATTCATAGCGGATTTGAATAGTGAAAAGTGAATGACAGAGCAAAGTCACATTAGGGGTTTTAATCATGTTGTGATGAAAGGAAACCTGGCACACGACGAACTCCTCAGAGGCCTGAAAGCAAGAAGAATGGAGTAGCAGGGCATGAACATGGTGTCTGTACTTTACAGCAAATCCTCCAGGATCCGACTGAAAATACATGCACATGTATTGTATAACAGTGGATAAAAAAAACAAAGCGTGTGTGTGCATGTGAACTCCAAAGCAAAGCTACGTAGCAGTGAACAGTATCATGACTGAATGCGTCTGGACTTTTAGCTTTGCTTTCAGAACAAAGAGCCTGCTAAAGCCTCGGCATTGCATGGAGTTCATCTTTAAGTAGTCAGTTATCTTGTCATAAATAAAAAGGGAAGTTTTGTAGCGCAAAATGAAAACTGTATCAGAGCTCACATGAATGTCTGAACTAAATATATTGGCAATCCAGAGAACGGGAGCTTAAGTTTGTCTTTTTAATTCTACTATGGATAGAAGAAATAAAAGAAAATATGGAGCCTCAAATGGCTGACGACACAGACAATATGGTGTCTATTCTACCACAAAGTTCAGTTTTAGGTTGCAGTCACACGTGACTCCAGGCAGTTCAGGATACGATGCACATGGAACTCAGTTTGCTGGTTTTCTCAACCATTTATGTACTTGTATGTACATGTAGATGTAGATGTACTTGTACTTACATACAGGGCTAAAGTTTTGTTTGATCCACAGTGTCTGCATTGCTTGAAATATCACAGCTGTACATGATTATTACGTAGTGAAATGAGTTATGCTAAATGTGTTACAGGCCTCGCCATAATTAGTTAGATGGAACAACGATATATCTACAACCTGAGTTCTTCAGAAACTTTCTGATCACTGTTTAGGAACTGCGATTAAAGTTTCCCTTCAGAATTGTTATGCATTTACTGTAAAAAAAACAAAAAAAAACAGGTAACTTAGGAGGGACTTGTTGGAGGTATTGATTGGTGTTAGCAGTAGTCGGTAGCGCTGAATGTGTGTTATGCCCACAATATCATTAAGAATACCTACAAAATCACTTTATTATGTCCATATTTTCTTCGATCTATCATTTTGGTCGCGTTGTGTATCGTCTACAAATGACTCTATTTAAATGCCATGTTTCTCTAACCATCACATTAGGAGCTACACTATATGATTCGGTCTAATACTGCAGCTGCTGTTAGATTTAATGAGGCAGATAAATTAAGCAGCAGAGGTTCAGTTCAGTTCTTCTAATGCCTCCTGGCAAATCTGTGGAATCCTCTGACAGGAACATACAGGAAACCAGTGATCAGATAAAAAGATGTTTAAGTTTACAATGTAGTAGCATGTAACACACACGCACACACACACACACACACACGCACGCACACGCACACGCACACGCACACATTCACACACACATAGTTGTGTGCATAGAAGCAGCAACCAAAGCTGACCTGACATGCCTGGTACAAAAAAAAAAGGTCAATCAATAGCATCCCGGAGCAGAGCAGTGATGGGGAGGAACTGTGTGGTCTGTTATGGCTGGACGACGAGTGCGGCTCTCAGCCAACAGGAAACAGACGATGTGTTCTGTTCACTGCTGCATGCTGGGACACACTGTGTGCGTCTGGAAGGGATGTCTGTGTGTACAGGTCTGGAGTTTCAGTGTATGGGGTAAGTTTTGTGGGTGTGCGCTGTCCTTGGACTTTTTGTTTTTCTGTCTGTTTTCTCATCTAATTCTGTGTATGAATCCGTCTGGCTCTGGAAGTATTTGTGTATTTGTCTGTCGACTTCTCTGTGTTTGGGTGGGCTGGAGGCTGGGATCGGACAGCTAGGACACGTGAAGAAGAGGAATCATGGACTCAAGCTCGGCTCGTTCTCAATATTTCCTTCCAGACTGCTTATGTTGGGACTGTGTGTTGTCTATGCCGGTGGTTAAGACAGGATAAGACAGCCTCCCACACCAGCCCCCTGACCACAGTTTGATTAGTTTGCTTGTCCGCAAGTTTTCAATATAGTGAAAATATCTGACGTAAATGTATAGTGTCAATGCTCCAAGGTTATAAGAACCATGTTTATGGTTGGTTAAAAATGTATTGCGGGTATGGCATTAAAAATATTTCATCAGCAACTGTGCTTGTGTAATGGTGTGTTCATGTGTCAGGCTGTTGGATCATATGTGTTTATTTGCTTCAAACAGCCAAATTACTTTACTGAACACTAGCTGTAAGATAGCAAGTAAAGTCATGCAGAGGGTGTGTGTGTGTGTCTTCGTGTTTGCATTCAGGTCCCTCAATGAACTCAGCACTCACCAGAGACTCAGGTTCATCGGCTTCTTTAGCCCCTATCCTCTCTGTAATGTTACGTTCATGTAAAGTAGATGTCCTCTCCAGCCCGGGTCAGCAGTCAACATTAGCGCATATTCACTCATGACAATAGAAATCAGCTCCGGATAAACAGGAGAGAAGATGAATCCACTTTTTAACCTCGTATCTAAAAGTAACCTCCGAGCTATCCTCCCATTATCTTATCCAAATCGGTGCTCTGGGTGTTTGTTCCTCCAGAAGATCTGGCCTTGCACCAGACTCTCTGCTGCTGAGTGGTGAACACCTTTTGTTTTGTTTTGATAAAGAGAAATTAAATATTGTACATTCCAGTAGTATTACAGTGAGCACAATTTGAAGGACGCAAACAAGAAATACAATGTTTTCATAGATGTGGTTAGCTTGTTGTGTGCTACAACATGAGCCAAGGGCTGGGCGATCAGACGATATAAAGACTGTCATCAATCTTTAAAGGAGAATCGTAGCGATTGTATTTAATGTCCTCCTTGCTACTGTTCCCAAACTTCACATCACCTAACTTATTAGCTTATCCACGCGACATGAAAATACCATTTGGCCTGATCACCCACCCGATATTTTTGAAAATTCTGCACTGTCAAAAGTATGCCAATTAAGCCATTAACAGCTCCTGTTGGAACTGACCAACAATGGATTACCTTGATAATCAAGAAAACTCGATTCTCAGCCAAGGGACATAAACTAATGGTATCTTTGCAAGGAATCAGCAACACTAAATGTAGAAGTAAGTGCATCGTGCTTGTGTTCAGACCCAACTGAGTTATGACCCACAGAAGAGGTATAATTATTCATGCAAATTATGGAAAATCACGCGCTAAGGGTACCTTAATCGCCTCCCTGAGCCGTGTCTCACAGCCACTGCTGCTGCCGCTCCAGCTGCTGATCGTGTTAAAAAGGCCAAATCTGTGGACTAAACTATAATTATTAACTTTTGGCTGTTTTCGGGACACCAGCCAACATCTGTTCCTTTAAATCCACGCTTCTTACCTCACCTCTCTCCCTCTGCGTCTAGCCTCTACTGTACATGTAGTTCTGGATGTCTTTTTGTAGTGTCTTTCTGTGTGTGCGCATTTTTGCTTTCACTGCAGACTCCTCAGCTAAAACAAAAAACAAAAAGAAATGCATTCAGAACTGAGCTTTTGAGGTTTTGTTCTATTTTTGCAGCTGCTACTGCTGAGTGAACCTCTGACTGCGGTTTGTCCACATTATCTCTGGCAAACAAGACCCAAAACATGACCTGCACACTCGTTTCCATCACATGTCTCTCTCCCTGCAAACACGTTTCGCTGCTAAACGTGACGAACAGCTTGAGTCAAGACTTTGCGAGCAGATTTCTAAATGTTCCATCTTAAATGAATTGATTTTGTAGCAGAACTAAACGTCATTACCCAGGGCCGACTACAACAGATGCAACCACCCTGCTCCTTAATAGCCACTGACATTTCAGATTATGGACAATTATTGCCATGCATCTCAATATTATGTAATTATCGTGAAGCTGTCAAGGAAACTTTGCCTGAGGATCTGAGACTATTTCCACAAAGTGACAACAGTGTAATTGTACATTTATTTGACCCAATGGTTTACCGTGTGATTCAACCTTTACAGCAGAGTGTGCACTAAAAGGGGAATGGGCCCCATTACGACTGAGGAGAGGGTGGCAGATTCTTCCTAATGGCTCTGCTGTAATGACCCTGGCATCTGCAAGACACTGCACCGTTTCCAAAACATTACCGGAGCTGCTTGGCCATCATTTAGGCCCCGCCAGGCCTCTGGGATCTGTGAACTCTCTGATAAATCGTCCCTCGGGCTCAAAAGATCACAACGAGCCTAATTCAGTCCTCACAGAGCTTATTTGGCTCCTTGCTATCTGAGTCATCTCCACCTTTCAAGTCATTAACAAATCCCTCTGAGTCATTTGAGGCTTTTTACCTCCGACAGTGGCTGAGCGTCATTAACTTCATATCTCTTTCAACCACACAGTGCTATCGAACAAACAGATGAAACCACAACACACAACTTATATGATACCACCCCTTCTTACTTTCATGCTTTTCATCTCACGACATACACTTCAAAGACGGCACACCTATTTTAGCCTGCAGCTATGCTTCCAGACCCTCTTTTGTGCACAAGGACAATTGGCCGACAGGTACCAGAGGTAGCTCCCACAGCATCTGAGATCTTGAGTTTATTTTCCTTTCTCAAATATCCTTTATTGGTTTGTTTGGGAAGAGGGTTTACTTGGGATTTGAGAAACTCTTCAAGTGATGGAAGAATTTAAAATGCTAATGACAGTTTTCACAAATCCAGACACCACTGTCTTACAATGGCATTGCTGAAAATCAAACTGAATCCTAAAACTGGAAAAATCATGGCGCCGTAATTTAGATGACTAAACCTGAACTATTGTTTAGCCATTATCGAACATTTTATAAAACATACAATAAACTTGATTAATTCAAAAATAATCATCGTAGATCGACCGCAAATCTCTAAAAACAGAAGGCAAATACTCTCGCTGGAGCAAAAAAGCCAGTCAGTTGCTGTTGTATAACTGTGTGACCTGTAAAGCTGATACTGGCAATCGGGCTTCCTGGAGTGCTAATTTGCTGATCCAGTCTGCTAACCAACTGATAGGAACACATCCTCTAACTGTCCGACAGGATTGGAGATCATCAGTCTGCCTGCTGACCCTGCAGCCCCTGACCTGTGATCACCTGCCAAGACTGTTTCCAGTGAAGCTTGGAAACAGGTGAGAAAGCGGCCAAGTGTGATTTACCCCCTGCACTGCTTTTATTATTAACCTGATCTCATGACAAAGATACGATGGCACACGGACATGAACACACGTGCACTTACAGAGACACACTTGCTCTGGGCTATCAAACATCTGCTAAGGGAAAGTCATATACAGAATTAACCAATCGAAAATGTGGGTGTTTCTGTGCAAATTGGTAGCTGCAGGAAGAAAAAGTCTGACTTTGTCAGGAGCTCAACTTACAAGCTCACAGTGCATATGTGTGTATGTGTCTGTCTGTGTGTGTGCGCGCACACGTGTGAGCCTTTTCTACTCTTTCCAATTTTCCGGAAGTCTGCTGGAGCCTCCCACAGCTCTGGGCCCCAGCGGATGACTTCTTATTGTGGGTTTGGAGCCCCAGAGCAATTAGATGAGTTTATGGTAAGCGCTAAGAAGCGGAGAAGCTTGTCATTCTGTCAGAGCTGATTTCCCCCTCGCTTTAAATGTTGACCTCCCTGGGCTGCCAAGGGTGGACACGGCCCACAGGCATGTATTAAAAAAAAAAAACCCTGCAGTGATTCAGTTTCTACTTCCTGTAACTACATTTTGTTGCTAAGCGATCTGAGTCGAAACATGCCTCTGTATTTTGATGCCTGGTAACCAAAATAATTTGTATTCAGTAAAGGAGGACTGGTGGGGGCTCTCAGATTCGGGATACTTTTGCATGAACAGATGGACCCACATTGTACTTTGTAAAGCTACATGCAGTAGGTATTAGGGTTTGGCAATGTCTATTCGGTGGAAGACTATTATGGGCCACAACATCATTGTTTGTGTGTTTCTGAATTTAAGGTAGTGCATCTCCATTAACCACCGACATGGAGTCTCCATGAGGAAGCTAAACTAAAGGAACACAAATAACAATGTCACAAGTGAAAGAAACACACTGACAGCGGGCATCAGAACAGAAGCACTTCTGCAAAATTGCACAACCGAGTGTCTTGGGTTCGCCTAACTGGGCAGGTTTGATAAGAACATAACAAACCAGACATGGAGACAGAATGTCGTCATCGAGCGACGACAAACTTCATTTTTAATTTTTCTCTCCCACATGTCACAAAAAGGCAACAACTCCTGCCTCACAACACCTTTACGATGTTACAGTGGTACAGGGCTCAAGAGTCGATGAGCATCCTCCTTCAGCGAGTAGTACGTACCGCAAACTTCTTTTCATAGAATAGGTAGTTGTAAAGCAGGCGAAAAAGGATTCTACTAAGAAATTATGTTACTTTATTTAATCAATTATATATTGATTTTCATATGAAAAAGCTGGTTCCCAGATTTTATGATACAAATGTCTTCTCTTTCAAAAATGGTGCAATGATGGGCTTAATGACCGTAAAACAGTTACATTTTTCTTTGATAAAGATTTCTCTGTTTCCACAGAATCCATGACTAACAACAAAAACGAAACAAAAAAACATTGGTAATGGACACAGGATTTCACATTCGGTGAATCCCTAATTTTGAAACAAAAAAACAATGCTGAAACTGCCATCATGTTGACTGAGCTGCTACATCTATCAACTCAAGTGCTGTGGGAGGCTGAAGGTATTCAAAGTTGCACAGTGTAACACAGTAGAGCTTCAAAAGATACCTAAAAAAGCAATACAGCATCAAACAATGGTGAGATATCCTGCCATGTCATGACACAGGAGTAAAACATTTTTACAAGAAGAGTAGAAACACATTACAAACAGTGAAAGCACTAGCATAGCAGACCCTACATGAATTAAAAAAAATGAAAAAAAGTCTATGTTGCACCTCCCCGTGCAGTCCCAAGAGCGTTTCCCAACACTGTTGATGTCTTTTTTCCAAGTGCAGTGCCAACAAAATACTTCATCCACTCCACCTCTGAGGCCTGTGTATCCTCCTGAGTCTTTCTACGAGATTCACCTCTTTACTAAAGGATTTGCTGGAAAACTAAATAAACACAGTTACACAATGGAAAGGGGGTCTTATATAACTGACACCAGCCATGCCGCGGCCCAAATCTAACAATTTTCACGGCCCTGAAGTCAAATACCCCACCCACCCCATCATCCACACAGGCGTACACACACACAGTAATGTATATACAACGGGGATCTGCTGTGTAACATGGTGCTGCCTTTTCACATCTGCAGGGATTACAGAGTGAGTCCAGAGAAAATCCCTGGAGGTGAGGCAGACCTCTCTGAGAGTTAAGTCAGAGATTAAAGGTTACTAAAACGCAACATGATTCTTAACATGATTTATCTTATGATATCGAATGACGTGTTTGCTCCTTTACATAAATCACTCTGAAGCAATGAGAATGGTTAAAGACAACATCAGATGGTTATTAATCATCTCATTTATTTTGCTATAACTTGTGTTTCTGAGTCACAGCAGAAAGGAACATTTGAATCGATACCTGAGACTAAATTGATACGGACGATTCACAGAATCAAATAAACAATATGGTTAACAGTGATGGTTGCTGAGCGTCATTGGTTTAATCCCCAAGTTACTACATTTCATGTTTTCTTGTAAGCAACAGTGACTGCTGTATGATAGGATGCATTGATGCTAGCATGACGATGCACTCGATATGTACCTATTACAATATGTATTATGTCTTGCATTGGAGTGGGAAATGTCCTAATTTCCCACAAAAACGAAAGGCCACACATCTCCTTTATCAGAAAGCTACGTCAGACTAATGTAAGCTGTCTCTCAGGGAAGGTAATGGTTCTAATGTGTAGTGTGCCTAATCTAATAGTGCAAAGCCGTTTTGTTAATTAAAACTAATAGACCATATTCACACGGCGGCCATTTTCGTCTGACATCACTCTCAGGGTGGGAAGCTCAAATGTTGTACTGCTGTGTTCCAGGCTGCACGTTGATTATACAAAGCGAATCTGACAAATGTTTTATCTAACAGATTTCTGATTGATCAGCAACTGAAAATATATTTCATATTTCATATTTGATAACCCATTAAATAGCCAACTTTAGACAAAAGTTAATATTAGCTTCCTAACTATTAATATTCTATAGTGTAGTACTGTAAGAAAGGCATAATCAATTGTAAAATATCAACACACACATCTTGGGACACATTTATTCAAACCTAGAAGTGAAGTGCACTGGATGATAGCTAATGGGCTATCAAACATGTTATTTTATCTTGAAATATGGCCGATGTCCCCCCCAGATTCTCACTATCCATCATATTTTCAGTTGCTGATCGATCGGGATCATGAAACATACATCATGAAACATCACGAAAGGTTAATAGTTGATCAGTTTTCACGCGGTTATGACTAGCAAACCTCAATAGCTGGCAACTACAAAAATAAATATTTCTAATCTTGATGGTGTGACAAGTGAATGTTTGTGAGAGCCAGTGAAGAAAAAGAAAGCTTTACCGAGTGCGCGCGTGTGTGTGTGTGTGTGTGTGTGTGTGTGTGTGTGTGTGTGTGTGTGTGTGTTTGATATTACATGTCTATGCTTTACCTCTTTTTAATTTGTGTTTCAGACAACTTGAAGTACGTTTCTTTTTGTTTACATGTGTGTTGTACACATGCAATTAATACATTTGAATCAGGAGTTTTCTGAGCATTCACTACTTTACAAGTATTTTGTTGCCCCTGCTCTAACATGTCTGCAACGTGTTGCTGGCTTCAGATTCAGAATAAGCGTTTATTTACCAAAATGAATGACGTTGATGAGATAAAACATTAAATATATTTGCTTTTCTTTCATCTCACATTCCGTTTTACTTGCATCTCAACACAGCGTGACAACGTTTTTGGAATCGTTGAATATGTCAAAAAAGTGATGTGAACAGAGAGGACAAGGTGACACAAGGACAACTGATCCATTCACAGTAGTGTACATTGCATAAAAGTAACAAAGTCTCACAACCGCAACCAGCAAATGTTTGACATAAGACATTCGACAAGTCAACTAATTATTTTCACATTTCTGGACACCTATACTAATCAACTGATTGTTTCAGCTCTGATACATTTCCATGCTGGCTCGGCTCTGCTCTGTGCGTGACTGAGGAGATTGGCTGACGGAGGAGAAGTGTGTGTTTTCAGTATGATCCTTGGCGTGAGAACAGACTGCGAGCGGACATCACACCACACTGTGACAGGCGAGGGCAGACAGGGGAGGCAACACACACCTCCCTGCCCAGCCCTGATACCTGCCCTGCCCCTCAGGACCTCTCACACATTCACACACAGACCCATCATACACATGTGAATGCATGCATGCATTCACATGTGTATGATGGGTCTGTGTG
>OMLP01029311.1:0-10052 GCA_900302685.1 Spondyliosoma cantharus | reverse complement strand
CGGCAGGGCGGGGGGAGAACTGTCTGGTCTACTCACGGCCTTTACACAACACTTCCTGGTACACATGAAAAGCAAAGTCCCGGCACGTGTTGACCAACCCACACAGGACACTTTGTAATGATGCGAAAACAAGAAAAAAACAGACCCAAAGTGAGTTGTACCTGCTATTTGAAAATTCATGAATGTAAAGTCAAAATTAGCTTGTTTCAAAAAAGCAATTTAGCAGGTAACAGGATTCACACGAAATGTCTAGTGAATATTTTAGTGTAAAAGTGTAAAGAAGCTTGAACACATCGTCCAGTCAAACCCAATCCACTGCGCTTAACGAGTGTCAGCATCAGAGGCTATAACCTACTGCCAAAAACAACAACTCTGGGGCATTAGCTAATTCAATATATGAAATAACTTAAGTGCTAACCTTTAATTGCACAAATTACCATTTTTTATATTGAAAAATTGATAATTTTGTGTTGTTTCAGAGTTGAGCGCAAGCTAACTCCATTAGCTCAGTAAGCTACGCTACAGTTACACCAAGCAGTTGCGGGTGTAAATATTTAGTGACAACATACCTCTACGTGAAAACTACATCCATAGTTTGATTATTCCTATTGTAACCCTTATATTTAGTCTGGTTGAGTTGTAGTAAGTTGAAGAAGTAACAAAGTTCCAACTCAAAGTACGAAACGCTAGGTTAAGATTTTTCTGCAAAGGCCTACTTCACTGCTGCTCTCAATGTGTTTTCAATACGAATACATTTTCTTGCCAACAAAAGATAACTAGCAGCAAAGTAATTTACTGCTGCTATTATCATGTTACAGGAAATATAAGTTATGTTTCCTGTACTGAAAGGCTAACCTTTATGGATCAGTCAGAGAGATTCTAAATTGTTTTACTGGCCATCTGAATTGTTGAGTGGTCGATTCACGGGAACAGTGATCCTGAATTTCAGGTTTTAAATGTAAATGTAATCAGGTTAACCTTAGGAGACCCTATGATTGGTGAAAGATTGAATCAGACGGGAGGATGGGAGAGGCAGCAGCACTGCCATGTTACGAATGAACACGCCAGACGAGGAGTCAGACAGACAAACAGTGAGAGGAAGGGCAGGTTAAATGTAGTAGGAATGTGACAGACAGTTGGGGAAGGCACGATGACCCCATCCCACATGCTACTCGGCGGGTTCCAGGTGTCTCACCCTCCTCCCCCGTTCGCAGGCGGATGTCAAGCCTCCCTGAAGGAAACCAGGTCGGTTCCGTTGTGGAAGTCACATAAGAGCGGGGAGGACGGCGAGGAATCTGCATCTGCAGGCCGTCTAGTCAAAACAAGGTTCCTGTGCCGTCTGGTGTTAGTTTGGGGGCGGCTACGTGAGGCATGACCAGAGAGGGGCCCACACGGACATAAACTGCGAGGTCTGAACCTAAATATTACGTCTATAAAAACATGACCTAAATACTGTGTCTGTGGAGCAGGATTTTCCATCTGGACTCCAGACTTGAATTGACACCTAGGCCTTTTACACTTGTTATGACACATTTTAGCACCTTTTAATGACCATTATTTTCCAGGCTCAGTAAGCTTAACTTACAGTAACTGCTTACATTATGAAGATACAGTTAGCATTAGCTGGCACTTCCAGGAGAGGTAATGGCTACACTTCAAGCCATCACAGTGTCTGAGCACTACCAGTAAAGGTGGCAGTTATGATGATCACTTCATTTCATTATCCATTCAGATGATTGAAGGCAAAATCACACGTCACCACTCTGACCACTTGTTTTTAACTCAGGTCTTTTTTTGCTTCAGCGAAAGTGTGGCAGGAAAGTAAAATGTAAGAGTGGAGGATTAAAAATGGATTTTCTTTTTAGGAAATTAAGTTTGCCTTCACTCTACAATGTAGAAACTGCCAGCACACCTGAGGTTCAGGATATGAAAATGATGAAAAAAGAAGTCACCCAACTGCAGAGACAACTTGAATTATATGAAGCAGTTTATCAGAGTTTAGCAAATCACTTCTTGTCAGGGCTGTTGGACTGAGACTTGAGTCTAATCTTGACCAACAATACGGCAAACCAATAGTGCAAAAGTAAAAAATGCTGTAGTTCTCAACAACGACACACATTTCTTGTTTAAGCACATCTAAGCCCTCATACATCTCACCAGGGGGATTCGCCTGGTCCAATATTTTTATATCTTTCTCAAGTTTTAAAGTTTAAAGATATGAAACAAATGATGTGGGAGAATCTGGCTCGCTCTCATTTCTGATGTTGCTTCACCTTGTTGTTGAGTATGCTGTGAAAATGTCATCGGTCCACCGGGTAATGGGGCTGAAAATAATAGCTATTGAGATGAAGTTAGATGGAGTTGGCACTGTCAGACAGAAATGCAAAGCCACAAACTAGATCAGAATGTATTGAGTGTTTTCTGCCATGATAAATAGACTTCGACTCTGAGATACTTGAATGACACTGGCCCCAATTCTACAGATATGGCCAGCTATCAAGCAAGACCATCACAACTTGGTAAATATCTTGCAAAAAAAGATATTCTTTGTTGTATCATAATTTGGGTGGTAGAGGTGGTGGAATGCCACAGTGAAGCTTGTGTTTATGAAGATAGGACAGTGAAGTGCAATAGTGGAGCTACTTTTGGCTTGAAACTGGGATTGCCCTTTCCCCTGCTCAACAACAACCTCTTACAAAAGCAGGCACAAAGACCAGCTTTCGTGGCTGTAGCTGGCAAAGCCACACATACTGACCTTTTTCAACAACAACAAAAAAGCCACAGAGTTTGAGTTAGGTGAACTGGCACTTTAAGCGCCCCATACGAATGTGGAGGAGCAACAGAGCGACTGCAATTCCTCAGCTCTTCACTCTGTCACAGTGAGTGAGCCCAGATATCCTGTGGAGAAAACTCATTTTTGGCCACTTGTGTCCAACATCTCTCCGTTCCAGATACAAGCTTGTAACTGCACAGAGGATGAAGATGGTAAAGCTCTCAGAAAATGACACAGCAGGATTGCGGTCTACCTTTTGATACATTTCCCTTAAAAAATACAATTATTTGTGCGCAAATATTTACTATAACAGATTAATCAATGAGCGATAAAATGACTGTGCCATCATGACCAGATAGGGACAGGGACAAGGATTCAAAATGATCCACCAGCAGCTTCCCAACCGTGACAACAAATTCCCATTATGTAACACGGGGCTCACACTTGAGGACTGAAGCACTGCTTTTCCACTTACCAACATTCTTTGGATAACAAAAGGCCCCAAATCAGTGGCAATTTCAGCATTTGATTATCATTTGCGATCCAAGAACTAGCGAGAATACAATTACCTGTATCTTTTCAACCAACCAAATTAGCTTTATCCGTATCTGTACTCAGAATTGACAGTGCCTAGCCTGGAAGTTGTTAAAGGTCCAGGTCTGATGCTACGGGATGGCGGCTGACCCGACCTACAGTCCCAAAGTGTCAGTAATTGACGAGTTGTGATTGAGAATCAAAACTCAACTTTCTTACAAATTGGACCTTTAATTTGGGCCTGAAGTTGACAGAGGTTGATCCAAAGTTGCTATATTTACTATGTTTATTGTAAAACTATTTACAGAACTTCTTCAGAATGGAGCTTCAGATCAATGTTCTTCATCACAAGAGTAAGAAAACTATTTACAGAAATAATTTTATGAACAATCTGAGTGAATAGACTTCAGTCAGCTACCAAATGAAGATTTTCCTTCATCACAAATATGAAAATGTACTAATTTTACTTGGGTAGTACTCACACTTATCTGTACCAAATCCTCAATTAACCCCAGTATTTGCTCAACCCAAGTGTGGATTGTTGAAAGATGCAATCTGAGCACTTGCCGCAAGCTGATGCCTCGCAGACACCATAAAGATATCAAGCAGGCTCGATATCTTGTTGTGTCAGGGACAGGGATGGGTCAGGGAACATTGCAGCGAGCTACAGCTAATGAGAGCAGACATGAGCTGAGGGATGGTAGCGCTGGGAGCTGTGAAGGAGGGACAGAGGAGCACCGGAGCAGCAACCAGAAATGACATGCAAAAAGTCTCAGTAGTACGTAGTTTTTAGATAGACAGATAGACTTGTGTGGGATTCCTCCTGGTGAAAGATCTTGCAGATCTTGCTGCGGTTGCTGATCAGTTATGTTGTGAACAACAATTTCAAGACTCCTGCTTAAAGACAGAAAGTTGGCAAGCAGTACAGCAATCTGACGAAAGACGAGGTGAGACCGAGGCATCGACTGACTCCAAGAACTGTCCCGCTAGTTCAGACTGAGCTGCAACAAAGGAACACCTAAAATTCCCCTGATCCTTGAGTCGACCTGCGAGTCCACCCTTACCCTCTTACATATAAAAAGGTGTAGAGACACCTGAATTCCTGTACCCGAGTTGCTGCTGAGAAACAATCAATAAAGTATGTAAGCAAGCAAAAACATGTGGGTTTTGATTGGCACAAGGAGTGCCAGCAGTTCAAAACTTGCATCAGAGCATCTACAGAGAGCGGTGACGACACTCTGCAGAACACCCTTCAACAAGTGTAACAATAAAACTGACGGTGAAGTCTGCCACGTCAGCCCTGCGCTGCACTCACTTCCTACCTGCCAGGCATCAATACTCCAGGACATTTTTAATTAGAGCATTAACGGGCTGCTTCATTCACGCTTCTGAATTTATGGAGAAGGTATTTTGACAGTCAAGGTTACTGAATGGGAAACTTGGCAACATCTACTCTGCAACCACTGATTAAGGTAAGGAGGGTTGACTAGAACAACATAAGTGTTGTGAGCAGGCCAACAAAGTGTTTTTAAGTCGGTCATTATGTTCATCCAGAACACATCCATATCCATATATATATATATATATATATAAACTATGAAGCATCTGTTGGTACACACTTGAGACTCGGGCTGCCAGTTTGCTGTTGTGATGCAATTTTCCCTCTGACTGCTAAGCTTGTGACAACACTGGTAATACTCAATTCCCCAGACTTTATACAAGAAAAGATGCTCACAGACTGCTAATGCAAACCAAACATTTCCTACTGCTTCTGCTTGACATTGCAAATTATTTAACTGGTGTAACCACGAGTTGGCTTTTATTTTGAAGTAGGCCAATTTAGAGGAAATTCAATGTGTTCAGTGAGATTAGCGTCGCTATTGTTCATCAAAAACACATCTAGAGAGCAAAACGATGGTCATTTTCAGCATTTGTTGACAGCTGATCAATTTTAAATATGTCAGGGAGTTTTATTCAGTCTTTGGTAGTACTGAAACGGGAAGGAGCTTTTAGATGAATGGCTGAAGGCAACAGGCTGCACACCGCCAACTTCTCAGATAACCAACTCCTTCTCCCTCTTTAACGTCAGCAGGTTCACTATTAGCATTGGGTTTAAATCCAAAATACGGCTACACAAGCGGTTTTGCTTTTTGCTTTGACAACAAATCCTCTGCCATCGTCTTGCAATACATGATTGGTAACACATCACAGTCAATAGCCTTCAAACGCTGAGTAATCTGAATCTGCAAAGTAACTAATGACTACATTATTCAAATAAATGTAGTGGGGAGGAAGTATACAGCAGCAGGAAAATGTTAATACTCAAATCGTATTTAAGAACAGTACTTGAGTAAATTGTACTTTGGTTTGTGTCATCCCTGGTTGTCTGAAACTATGACACAAAGAGTTTCATTTTTATGGCAAATGAATATCGGCCCCAAGTATCTGTTTTCAGTAACCTTCATTCTAGTAATCGGTATCAGTCCTGATAAAAGCAATCAGTCCTGATAAAAGCAATCAGTCAACCCTTACTCTGGAAACATTGACTACCACGGCAAGGTCCAACTCAAAAGACTGGATGGTGCGTGACAGCACAAGCAACAGTTGTGAACACTGCAGCGGCCAATCAGTTAACACCATTAACAATCATCACCAGCCTGCCTGGCCAAAAGGTTTAAAACATTTAGAAAGTTGAATCTGACACCAAGCAAGGCTAACCTGTAATATCAGGAAACTCTAAATGTGCACAATCACATGTGTTGGTTACTGACAGTGGGTGAGTCCCTTTGCCCTGTGACCACACTGCACAAAGTGGCTGTGTGCAACACCAAAACACTGTAGGCTGTCAAATTAAAAACATGAAAAATGCATTTATGACCCGCGGTGCCGCAGAAGACATTAAAAGCTCCTAATAGTATCCGAGAAATGTGTTCCTGTCAGCCTTGAGAGACGATTTCTTTTTATCTCAATTCTGGAAAAAGCTCTCCATTGTGTGAATAATTTGGTGTCTCATCTTATCACAAAGGAACAACGGCGTATAATAACAGCAGCTTTACTTTCAGGCCATTTTTCATTTTGAGTCCTAAATGGGTTCGCAATAAGCAAAGAAGTAAAGGTCATCTGACAATCTGCAGCTCTGCATTCAGCCAGGTGAACAATTGCAGCTTATCAAGCTAATGTTTGGTATTATAGAATAATTAACTTTGGCTCCTGGTTGGAGTGTTTTAGGACAATGCTGCAGTCTGGCCTGAATAATCATGCAGCCCATTTAGACAAGCATTTCCCTTAATAATAAAGCTTTTAAGCCACAGCCTAATGGATACGGTTCCTGCAACCTTCAAGGAATGTTTAAAAACGCACTCCGTTCCATATTGACTCATGGAGTTGAACAATAATGAACTCTACAATCACAAGAAGTAAAGTCCTGATCTGGTGGAGGCAGAGGGGAGAATGATCACACTGTGTGAAACACAGTTAATCTCTCCTCTACAAGACGATTAGAGCAGCAGAAGGAAGGGGAGCTCAGAGCGGAACTGATGGATGAGGCCAATAGACCAAAAACTAAATCCCATCACATTTAGAACAGACTGAAGTGATAAACAATAACAAGTGATTCTTCCCAGCTCAGATAGCACCACCTCTGGGTTCCCACATCAATTATCCTGCTGCACTCCACAAACCTGCACCCCACAATATCTGATCCAAAGATTTCAAGCACTACTTCAGAACTTTTGTTATCCCTTGACAGTCGAAAGGACTTTGAGTCGTAAGTCCAACTGACTGCACACATAACTATCCTGGTTAATGATAAAGTAAAGCGAGTTCAAGATTAGAGATAGATTAACGACTGCGCGACGTCCAAAAATGGCAAGGTCTTTCTTCTAGCTGCAACTGCACCCTGCCTCATACATCCTGGCAGCAAATTGGCAGCAACTAATGGAAGACTGAGAGGGCTGAAAATATGTGAATCGAGGCAGAGAAAATAGACAGAGCCCTGGCCAACCGTGCAGTAGGTAGAAAAGCCATTACACTGATAGTCCCTCATTAATCTTTTAGGTTCGAAAACAGACTCGCCCAATTAAAGTTGCCCAGGATGTTTGTTGAGTCTTGAAAAATAAAGCTTGCTCCTCTTGACTAACACCAAACCGGTAAGGCAGACGCAGTCTGTTGGTGGCGGAGCCTCATCTACATGCAAGGTTGTTAAAGCGCCAGACGTAATTATGGGATAAAAATCAACCCCCACCATTCAATCACCAGTGAATGGGAGATGGTGATTATTTCAGCACAGCGTGTCTGAAGACTTACCGGCAGGGCCTTCAAACATGACGGTATAATTGTAACTGACCGAGCGAACGCAGGCAGGAAAAACACTCGTCATGACTACAGGAAGTGATTGATCACATAATTGCAGTTCACTTCCACCTCCATGAGCAAAACGATTTACTCTCAGGAGGGCTGATAAAAGACGAAAATGTGCTGTTTCCCATTTGCCAGCATGTCTCCAGTCAAAGAAGACGTACCTAATAATTACAGTACCATCTGCTCGTGGGTGAATACTCAGGCAGCGCTCACACACTGTACGTGTCTGCACTATTTCTGAACTTACAACAACATTATTACGTACATTCTAATTATCTTATGATATGTTAAACCTCGGGGTGTTTCGGGCGAGCAGTATGACAGGTGAGAAATGTGCTCCTGCATTACTGATAGCTGCACTGTATCTGTTGCCATGGGGGCTGTAAAAAGCAGTATGGACAGAGCTTTAAGAAAACTTTAAACACACTGAGAGGTGTTCTTAGGGCTATCTCCTGCATCACAAGGGAAAAGGAGCACCGTTTCAGGTTTTATAGCCCTCATAACTGCAATGTAAATGTGGCAATAGACAACTTTTCCTTTAACTTCTCATTCTGAAGTAAATACTGATCGCACAGTGTAATGGCTGTACAAATAGGACACCATCAGTGTATAGATTGGTTCCCTGTAAGCTTATTTTCACTTGGCTGTTACATTATTACAGCATGAAGGGAGCATGGTGGTCATTGCATAACCAAAACAGGAAGGGGCATTTGCTGTCATTATCCTCGGGTAACAGTGGAACAACTGTAATGATTATAGAACTCCAGCTCCAACAGAAAACAAACCGGAGTGAGAGACATTCGCAGGATTCACAGTTAATTGTTGCTCAACTAACTTGCTAAGAACGTTTCCACAGAGAAGTTCAAACTGATCGTTTCTTGATGTTACAACGTTATGTTCGGATGGAGACGGTTCGACTTCCGGTGAAGTAGCGCTGTGGCGCCAACACGAATTGAGAAGTTGTCCGTTTCTGCTTTAAAGAACGTGACGCATTATGCTGCATTCAATTTGCATTGGAAACAGATCGAGCGTGGTCACAGCCATTGTTCTTCAGTTACAGCCCCCAAAATGGGCACAGATGAATGGTGCGGAGTGTGATGACCATCATCAATGGCAAAATTACTGTTTCTTTTCAATCCCTTCAAACTTCTAACTGAACTCAATTGAGGAACAGAAGCTTTTATTCATTTTCTTGATATGAAATCACTCGTAATTCTGCCTGAGACAATAAACGGCTATGCGTTCACTGGGATCCATCGGTGCTTTCAACAGTCCTGTTTTTGCAAACATATTATTTACACATTTGCACCTTCAGACGGTTTCTCATTCATCCCAGCCGACAACTCCCATGAGCAGAACGCGGGGCGAGAAAACCAAACCGCTGCTATCGCCGTATGAAACATGAAAGATTTAAACATTTGGATGACAGAAGGGGTTTTGGCAGGGTGCTGACGACGTGCGCCACATGTGCATGCAAATGTCACCTGCAAGAGCGCTCGGCATAAATGAAACGCGGCGGCTGAAGGCGGCCGCTCCGACCTTTTTCAATCAATAACCCTGCTGCCAGTGAGGCTGGGGGACCATTAGCACCAGTGAGCCAAGCAAAGTGACTGTGATGTGAAATGACAGGGGCTTTCACAGAAGCCGTCCTACCGTTTCCCTCATTGTCATTCCCTCTCTCCCTCTCTCTCACACACACACACACACACACACACAAACACATGCACACACACGCACAGAGCTACCCCACATTGCAGCGCCCCTCACTAGGCAACCCAGTACACTCATGCTGTTTTGTTTCCTAGAGATGGCTCGATTCGTACATTTCAGCAGCCATAAAGCCCCTCGCTTCCCAAAATATATGTCTTTATTCTTTAGTTCATGCTTGTAATCATTCAGTTGCTGTCTTGAGTTATGAAGCAAGACCTTCTAGGATGCTTTGAACGCAACCCATGAACACCACCGACAGCCTACACACATTATGAAAGTGAGAGCTGACAACAAATCGTCCAGAAGTCACAGAGAGAACTGCACCGAATGGACTCCAAACTCATTTTCAAACTCTCACCTTGATGCGAAAAACCTCCTGTGCATCAACTAAAATGCATTGTGGGTCTCTGAAATGGGCGTTGCCTCGTGCCTAATCACCATATCTCTTTGTATAGGCTGGTTGCACAATGTGGTTAGTGTGTGTGTGTGTGTGTGTGTGTGTGTGTGATCCCCATATGCAGCTCTCACAGACAGCAGGCCTCCTGCAGAGTAAATCATTCACAAACTTTAGTTGCACACATTTTTCTGCAGAGGGTTTCACCTGTCAGCACACAGGCGTTCACTGAGCTGATTATAAATAACACAAAGGCTTCCAGGTGGAAACTGTTGCTTTTAC
>OMLP01029310.1:0-12147 GCA_900302685.1 Spondyliosoma cantharus | reverse complement strand
CTACACCCACCAGCTCTGCTACACCCATGTTCTGTCTGCTTTTTTTTTTTTTACTCCAGTACAAATCCTTTCATTATGAACAGTTTAGGTCGCTCACAGATGTCTCATGTTTTTTTTTTTTTGATGCCTTCGACATGATGAGCCCAGATGGCTGAAGCTGCTTAAGGCGACAGTGACACCGTATTTAAAACTATTATTATCACTGAGAAAAACAGACACTAGAACTGAGAAAACAACATCCCTTATGTCTGCTGGAGGGACATGTCCTAACAAATACTGGCTGGTTTGCCATACAACTGAAACATTAAAACAATATCCCAGAGGATGTCATCATGTGGTTGACAGTTTTTGAGCGAAAAACCTCGATAATAACTTCTGATATTAATGGACTTTTGTGTCTCATCGGTTGTTGGATACCTGCAGGAATGAGGCTTCATACAAAACATCCATTTAAATAGAACAATAAAAATGTTTTATTTGACAACAGAAGCTAAAGATATTTAACAGTTTCCTTTAAAACAAACACAAACATATAACATATACATGTGAAATTCTCATGTTGTCGAACACGTCCTCAGTTTCTGACCGATGAAAGCACATCAGTACTGTCAGAGGCTCGATCAGATCCCCGTGCACTCCTCGACCCTGCAGATGGCTGCGTGACGACGTGAGAACAAATAAATAGCTGGCGGCTGTGAAACCTGAGTCCCACAGATCAGCAGAGGTCAGACTGCAGCGTCTCCTGCTGTCTGAAGGGCAGCAGATGCAGGTTTGAGGTAGAGGACGCATCGATCTACAGGAAGCCAAACCTAAAATAACCTCTCGAACATGGCAGCTTCTGGATTTAAAACATAATTGGTCTGCTTTCACATAATGCTGATCAGGTTTGACTTAAAGGGTAATTCTGGTGTTTTTAAACAAGACCCTATTTCTTTTCATTTTTTTTTTTTTTATACATATTTTGGGGTCAAAATGATCAACAGTTCAAAACAGACAAGTAACATGTTTAACATCAATGTCAAACACACTAACTGGTATCGATTTATCAGCTGATATACATACATTTTTGCACTGGGCCTTAAAAACTTAAATTGGAATTTAAATATCATAAATCACCTTCAGCATTATATTCTCTAAAAAAAAATAAGAGCTTTCATATCGGCACATATCAGACAAACATATGCTCCAATACTGACATATCTGTGACAGACTAATAGTGGCTGGACTTCACCAGCAGCTCCTGTATCCTACGAGGTAAAAATGCTGTTTTTGTCAGTTGAGTCTGGTGGCTTTGTACGGAAAGGTTTAACGGCGGATTTTGGTAAAACAAAAAGGGATCTTACTCCTACATGGAGTGTAGTCAATGTTGTCAGACAGTAGGAAATAACAATCTGAGTGGAACAAAACCAGCACTGTCAGTAAACTTAGTCTGACGAGCACATTTGGCCTCAATGATTATGTTGCAGTCATTGCAGAAAGTTTTTGCGGCTGCGTCTGAGTGCGTCTAACGGACCGATTCCAAAACTTTTGTACCTGTTGGCCATTCAGACCCAGAACTATGTAAAGAAAATGGATCCCAGGTTTAAAAATACCGGAATTACCCTTTAACTCTCATCAAAGTCCTACAATAGCCCTTCAGTGAAACACATGATGAGATATTTCACAGGACTGAGCACTGTGATAGGAAGACGTGTGAGAATAAGATCTTTTAAACACTTCCCGTTCTGGTAAAATACACAAACTTTCACTGGAACATTTTATCAACGTTTACTAGAATTTTGTTTAATTTCTCTGACCTTATTAGGTAAGTAAAAGTCGACCAACTTACTTCCCTTCCTTTGCTGAACCATGTTGTTATGTTGTCACACTAAGGCACAAACTGTTCGACAGGCACTTCTTAGTGAGAGACTACGGTTATTACATCGAAGTTAAAACACTGAAAACCAACCAGTCTGGTCATAAAACTGTATCTGATCTTTCTCAAATCAAACTTGAAATCATTTCACTAACTACCCAGGATCTCAAAGTTAAAACTCAATACTCAGAACCACAAACTCCCTGAAACTTGGTGTTGCAACATCCCTTTTACTGCACGCGAACTGCTGCTCCTCGCTCAGGAGAGGCACGAGTCAAGATGCACGTTGATCTTTGACTCCTGCACCTTCTCTTGGCACACAGGACAGCTGACCATCAGCGCAGGGGAGGAAGACGAGGAAGGGGAGGGGGTGACGGTGTGCAGTGCTGCAGAGGAACGGATGGAGGAAGTGGAGGAGCTTGAGGAGGAGGCGGTGGCAGTTCTTTGCTGCATTGCAGGTGAGTTTGTCTTTGCAGACTCCCTTGAGGCTGCTGAATCGCTGGCTAATGTCTTCTGGAAGAAGTTAAAGATGGCGGCCGAGCTGCCGCGCTCGTCCCACGGCCTCTTCCTCGATGCCTGACCTCCAACGGCAGCTTCCGGCGTGCTGTCGCCGTTAGAATGACTGAAATACTTGGACTGTGCCGGTTTAACAGGGCTGCCTTTGGTTCCTGATGAAACTACGGCCGTAAACTTACTGGACTGACTTGGACTAGGGTTCGACGTTCTGGTAGAGGAAGCTGAGTGGTTGCTGAGTTGTTTAGGTACGAAGGAAGAAGAGGAGGAAGCACCCATTGTACTGTTTGGTGAGTCTCTTTTAGTTCCTGTGTTCGAGGAGGACTGACTCACTGACTTCCTCGGGCTTGTGTTGCCGAACAGTTCTTCAATGGACCTCTGTTTGATTGTTGTTTCTTGGCTACTGCTACTACTCTTGTGGGGTTTGGGGATTCTCACTGGTGATCCGTTGATGTTGGTGAAAACCCTCGTGTTAGCGACAGACCTTTTTATAGGGGGCTTCTGCCCCGTGGAGGTAGTAGGTCTGACAGGAGGGAAGGCGCTAGAGATTCCTCGGTTACCCTGAGTAGAACGAACAGGAGGACTGAGACTTTTAGCTGGAGATGAGGGGGGGAACAGTGTCTTCTGAGAGGAGACGGGGCTGGACGAGGGTGCTTTCACAACCGGCACAACTGGTTTTTGAGATGGGGTGGAAGACTGGGACTTCCCTCCGAGTAGGAAGCCTTTGCCAGCAAATGGGATAATGTTCCGTATGTCCTGTGATCCAGAACCTGAGAGGGAAAAGGCACAAATTCAGAGGCAGGCAACTAGATGTATTTGCGATAGCTCCGCAAATAAATTGGGAAAGGCTTCTCTAAAACATGAGCTGCACCCACATGTGAAAGCTTAAAACGAAAACAGTTATCTGCCTTAAAGGGACAGTTCAACATTGAAGGGATAACCACTTATTTACTTGCAGAGGAACAAAATCGTCACCTGTAGTTGTACTCGAAGACTTGCCATTTCCTGGGGCCTTCTTCTCTGAGGTCTTCCCGTCCTTTTTACCATCCTTCTTGCCTTTTTTCCCGTATCCTTCAGGCTCCTTGACCTTGGTGTAGGTCCCCCCACACGACCTCCTGTGGGCCTCCCACCAGGGATCCAGAGCAGACGGAGCCCGGTTCATGGCCCTCTTCACGAAGCCAAAGTAGGGCTTTTGGTTCTGGCAGGGCCCGTTGCACTTCCACCAGTGCTGCCGGTACACATCGACCTCGTCATGGAAACTGTGGTAGACCTGAAGAGAGGACAGAGGGAAGAGAGAAGTTTCACAGGGTTATTTTAATATCAAAGTCTCTGTAAAGGGCAGTTTCAGCTATAATGTGTAGTAGAAGATACACCTACAGTGATCTTGGTCCCAGTGGCCTGGTTGATCCGGTTCATGTGTTTGCAGAACTCAGGGCCGTGTCCGTCGCGGTCCCGGTTGTTCTGGGTCACAAACAGCAGCGCGTGGATCATCTCATGAAGGAGAGTCTGCGGAAACAAACAAATAGAAAGAAATTAATCTCGCAGAAAAAGGAAGGACACGTTAGTTCTTTCCATTTCCAATCTGACATCCAATCTGACAGCTGGTCAACAGGAGAAATGCTGCTGTGTATGAGAGGAGTGTATCTTACAAAATCTAACCCGAGATATTTTTTTTTAACTTTTTTATGTATTATGAATGTTTTTTTATTTTGAATCTCTAATCCTACTACTAGTAAACTGGTTGTATACATTCAAAGCCTTATAATAAGCTGTTTTTATCAGTAAAGAAAACATAAATTAAACATTCAATTGTGTCTCTTCTCAGTATTATTCTAATCCTTTTTTCCTCGACAGAAAATTGCTGTTTTCAAGCAGGACTGGACTAAAGCATTTGACCTTTGACAAACATTTTTGTGCAAAAAACAAAACAGAATAAGTTTAGTAAAGGGTAAAGAAACCATAAAACATTTGTATAATAATTTTGACTTTTCTAAATATTAAAATAATACTCAAACCCTTTTCCTCTGTTAGCAAAAATAGTTGGCAAATAATTGCAGTTCATTTTGTTGACAACCTAATCAATTGAGGAATTCATTGTTGCAGCTCAAGTTGGAACTAGACTGTAACTTGACTGAGTAATCAAATCGCTTCTGTAAAAGCAGGATGGGAGGTAACTGTCCACCTCACCTCCACCAGGTCTCTCCTCGGCTTCAGCTTCAGCAGGGGCTCACTGAGTCTGATGGAGCACAGTCCACCTCGGCCCTCGTAGGAACACACACCAGCACACCTACAAGGAAAAGAGCAGGACACACTGAAAAGGAAAACTCCCACAGCCTTTTCATGAATCCAACTGGAAAGAATCCTTTGCAGCCAGCAGCACAGACGTAACTGGGCTGACACGGCACCTTTCCTCCTGTGACACCAAACCCCATACAAAATTCAGACCATTTTACTCAAGTGACAGCATCACTGCACCCAGCTACAAGTCAGTGAGGACAACACAACAAAGCACGACCACCCAGTCACTTACAGTGTCATTCTTGGGCTCCACTTCACCTCGACGCCGCTGAGCTTCCCCCAGAAGAACGTGTCGTTGAACTCCAGGAACATGGATCTGACATCGGGACTGGGGTCCAGTATCTCCCAGGACTCGTCCACGATGGACAGCGGCCTCTCGGGCCGGGCAGTCGGCTTCCAGTAGGGGACAACATCACTGCCACCTCCAGCTACCTCCACTTTCCTTTTCTTACTGCTTTGTCCGAGGTCCTCATCCTCAAATCCGTTGGAAGAAAATAAAGACGTCTCGTATTCATTGTTAAACTGCTCCTGTAGCTGTATGGCGAGCAGGAAATCATCATCCATCACAGCACAGACAGTGGAGAAGGTGATGGAGGCTGAGGTAGCTAGCCACGTAGCTGTTGTTAACGTTTAAGTTAGCCTGCGGACGCCAACTAGCTAACGTAGCTTGTAGGCGCTCAAATAACAAGTGACAGAACCACCGGAGCAACAATATAGTCACATCTGTGTCACCATTTCAGCAGAAACGTCCATATCGTCATGTTGGACAGAGATTGTTTGTTGTTAACGTTAACTGTCAGTCCAAAGCTAGCGCCAACACTTCAGTGTTAAGTGTATATCAATGCAACCAAACAACATCCGTTATGGGTTTCAAAATAAATCTAAATCGAATACAAAGATCCGCCGCCATGCTTTAAATGAGAGAAATGTGTGGTCAATACATATGTTTTGGTTTCAATTTCATTTCTAAATTAAAAAAAAATACAGATGTTTGTTGTTGTATAGCATATGCGTATGCTTAAATTGAATTGTTGGAACATTTTGCGCTTATTGTGACAGTACGTTTCCGCGCTAGATTTGAGTAACTCTCGTACACTTGATAAAACTTTCACCCGTTTGAAAATAATGGCAAGGCATTCTGGGATTTGTTGTCATTTTGAGTAGTTGGCCAATCAAAAACGCATTCGGGGATGAGCTATTGTGGTTTAAAGACGAAATTAATGAAAGTAGCCAAAGTAGACAATAATTCAAGTCTTGACTATGCTTTGTGTTATCACATTTGCAATAAAAACAATCTACTTTGCAACAAACGACTAACTTGAATTAAGCTGCTCCTATTCATGCGAGTTGTTGGCCAACCGTTTTTCTGAATCCCGTGACGCTCCAGCCAGGGTGTCAACTTCCTGTTTGGGAAACAAGCGGAAGTGAACCAAGGGGCGTCCATGAACTCTTCCTCTGTCTACATTTCCCTCTAATTTGTAAGAATTTCTGTCTAAATAAGAAAACGCATTCGCCATAGAAGATGTCGGAAACGGGGAACCGACTCCGGAAGCTGCTCGAATCGCCGAATTTCGACCCACAGAACTACGTTAAGCAGCTCTCGCAGCAGTCCGATGGCGACAGAGATTTGCAGGAGCACCGTCAAAAAATCCAAAACTTGGCCGACGAAACGGCCCAAAACCTGAAGAAGAACGTCTACAAGAACTACAGACAGTTCATCGAAACGGCCAAAGAGATTTCGTACCTGGAGAGCGAGATGTACCAGCTGAGCCACATCCTGACGGAGCAGAAGAGCATCATGGAGAGCATCACTCAGGCCCTGCTGTTGACAGACAAGGACGAGACCTCCAAAGAGATGCAGGCTGCTTTCCCTAAAGAGACGGAGGAGGTGAAGCAGAGGACGCTCACCTCACTGCTGGAGAAAGTAGAAGGGGGCAAAAACATCATGGACACCCCAGGGAGGCACCTGGTCTACAATGGTGACCTTGTGGAGTTTGATGTTGACAACATGTCCCCCATCCAGAAGGTGCACGCCTTCCTCATGAATGACTGCCTGCTCATCGCCACCTGGCTGCCGAACCGCAGAGGAACTGTCAAGTATAAATACAACGCCCTGTATGACCTGGAGAGCTTCGCTGTGGTCAACGTAAAGGACAACCCTCCCATGAAGGACATGTTCAAGATCCTCATGTTCCCAGACAGTCGCATCTTCCAGGCGGAGAACAGCAAGATCAAGAAGGAGTGGCTGGAGATCCTGGACGAGACCAAGAAGAACAAGGTCACCAAGGACAGGCACAAGAAAGAGGAGGAGGTCCCCACTTCTCCCGTCAGAGCGGAGGTGTCCACCAATCCTTTCGATGTGGACGATGACGAGCCAGCCGATGCGGAGGAAAGCGTGGACCTCAGCCTGGAGTGGATCCAGGAGCTGCCGGAGGATCTGGACGTCTGCATCGCCCAGAGGGACTTCGAGGGCGCCGTGGACCTGCTGGACAAGCTGAACGAGTATCTGAAAGACCAGCCGGTCACCCCGCGGGTCAAAGAGCTGAGGCTGAAGGTGGATGAGCGCGTGAGGCAGCTGACCGAGGTTCTGGTGTTCGAGTTGTCCCCGGATCGGTCACTTCGAGGAGGACCTAAAGCCACCAGGCGGGCCGTGTCCCAGCTGATCAGACTAGGTCCTGCTTTATTTTAAAAAGCCCATTTTACTTTTCCACAGTGACACCAGTCCACATTCACCTTCTCTATTTGCATTAACTCTGCATGAGTTAGTTAAATCTGTGTTGTGTTCTTGGAGCAAGCGTGCCACCTCTAATGTTTCAAACATATTTAGTGTTTATCAAATGCAGCAAAATGAAGGGATTTGTCCATGACAGTATCCTAAAGCCCAAGAGGGTGTCCTCAAATTTCCTGATTTGTCAAAGCAACGATCCCAAACCAAAAACATGTTTAGATAATATTTAGCTGCTTGGGATGAACAGAAGTCACACATCCTCACAACTGGCGAGCTGAAACTCGTGAATTTTTGGCACTTTTTTGCTTGAAAAACACACATTTGATCAATTAGCTAAATAGTTTTAGATTTATTTTGTGTCTATAAACTAATCATGTAATCAACTCATCATCATAAATCGAGGTTGCAGGTCAGTATTTGTGTTCTTTACAGAATATATAAACTTATACTCCTCGTTGTTTAGTTATACTGCCCGAATAGTCAACTCAGGTTATCTATCTTTAAATGAATAACAATTCAGTCATTTATGCATTTTACATTTCGTTTATTTGCAAAATGTCATATAATTCTGATATTTGATAATGTTGTGTGGTGCAGCCCATAACCCCCAGACATAAATACTAAAATACAAATGACCAGAGATATACAACCTAGCCAAGAGTTTGGAAATCCCGAAGTTGTGAATCCAAGTTGTCCTAAAGAATCCCTAAGACAGACATTTTTGACCTGCTAGTGACCAAACTTTGTATGATTTTCTAAGTATTTAACAAAAAAAAAGAAGAAAAAACTCACATTTTCACTTATTTATTTATTCACACATTTTAAATTCCTAAAAGTTGTTTCAAAGCCATCTACACACTGTCAGGTAAACAACATAGCATTACTTTAAAATATTTGTTTTCTGCAAAACAGTCAATTTTAAGATATTTAGTCTAAAACTAAAAAAATCAGCCTTCAACTCCACATTTAGAGCCAGAAAATGTGAAACTCTAGAACTAAAGCATAAACGCTGTGAAAAATCTGCCCCGTGTCACCACATGAAATGAAGTATTTGCACTAAGTTGTTCGTCTGTTTTGCAGGTCAGTCCACCAAAGCCTGCGAGCTGTTTCTGAAGAACCGCGCTGCCGCCGTCCAGACGGCCATCCGGCAGCTCCGCATAGAGGGAGCCACGCTGCTCTACATCCACAAACTCTGCAACATCTTCTTCACCAGCCTGCTGGAGACGGCCAAGGAGTTCGAGATGGACTTTGCCGGGAACACGGGCTGCTACTCAGCCTTCGTGGTGTGGTCCCGATCAGCCATGAGGATGTTTGTGGACGCCTTCAGCAAACAGGTAGACTCTAAACTTGAGATACTATAGTTTTTGGTGGCCAAATTCAAAAGCCTGTGAAAATCATTTGTCCTTGTAAAATTAAAAAAATAAAAAAGTCCTAATAACGTGATTTTGTTTGTCTTTATCAGGTATTCGACAGTAAGGAGAGCCTGTCGACGGCAGCAGAGTGTGTCAAAGTGGCTAAGGAGCACTGTCAGCAGCTGACCGAGATCGGCCTGGACCTGACCTTCACCCTGCAGTCCCTGCTTGTTAAGGACATCAAGGCCGCCCTGCTGAGCTACAAGGACATCATCATGGAGGCCACCAAGCACCGAAACTCTGAGGAGATGTGGAGGAAGATGAACCTGATGACCCCTGAGGCTCTGGCAAAACTCAAGGTGGATTTCAAGTGGCTTTGTTTTCCGTCAACTGGCAGTAAACACGCTTTTAGCTTTGACAGATGATTATGAAGTAAATGTTGATTGCACAATGCACTGGTTATAGAGTAATGACGTATTCGGCCTGTAGATCAGTCCCCTATAAACCTCGCTTTACTACTTTACTACATTTTTCCTCAGGACGAGATGCGCACCTGTGGGATGGGCAGCTTCGAGCAGTACACCGGGGACGACTGCTGGGTGAACCTGAGCTACACCATCGTGGCCTTCACCAAGCAGATGATGAGCTTCCTGGAGGAAGGCCTGAAGCTCTACTTCCCCGAGCTGCACATGGTGCTGTTGGAGAGCCTGAGGGAGATTATCCTGGTGGCTGTGCAGCACGTGGACTACAGCCTGCGCTGCGAGCAGGACCCCGAGAAGAAGGCCTTCATCATGCAGAACGCCTCCTTCCTCCACGACACCGTGCTGCCCGTCGTGGAGCGGAGGTTCGAGGAGGGCGTCGGCAAGCCGGCCAAACAGCTGCAGGACCTGAGGAAGAGCACCAGGCCGGTTAGGATCAATCCGGAGAGCACCACATCTGTGGTCTGAGACTTTAAGAAAGGACAACTGACAATTTAAAGAAACACTTACGTGTTCTTTTACCACCTGTTCCGGCAACTTCATCTCCCATTTAACAAATAACTGCTAAATATTGGTTATTTTGAGATGGCAGGACCAAAAATGACAAGATGGAGACCAGCAGAATAAGATACCTGAAGATAGGTATTTATAGAAAGCTTCTTTGCACCTGAAATTGTACCGACACACACAAAGATACCTGTTGATATTGGGTAATTATGATGAAAGATGATCTGGTATTAGTTTATTGCTTTCAGAAATCCCCATTGCTGCATCCAATAGTTGTTTTTGAGTTCCTATGTTGAAAACCAGGAAGAGAGCTGTTCCTCAAGTTTGTGTAATTGTGCGATGAATACATGAAAAAGAAGTCACATTTCAGACAAACAGCTGATCATTTTATGTTAATTTCTGGAGCAGACCGGCTGTGTTATTTGCAATTTTGTGCATGTGACCCGTGTTTTCTCTGAATTTGAATCACACAGATGTATCAAAGGCATTGGCAGAAGCCTGATCTAAATGCAACGTGTGTGTGCGCTCCCCTCGAAAAAGCTAATGTTTCTGCTCTTGGAAGTTCTGGAAGCAATATATTTCCATGTTTGACTCCAACTCACCCAGTAGTGATTTTGATGATTAATGAACACTAAATAGTATTCCAGCCTGCTAGGACTGATTAAAAGGGATCACTGAAAAGCAAATGCACTGGTAAATGTTGGCTGTTGTAAGAGTCAAAGTTTGTGTTTGACAAGAACACATGAAATTGAATAAACGTCATCAAGCACAAGCGGAATCTTAGTTTTTCTTCCTTTTTTTTTTTTTGGGAAACAAGTTGATCTGAACAACATATCAGTTAATGTAAGAGAAGAAGAGTGGAGTTCATGTTATATGAAACATTTTGAAATAACATGACCATTAACATGAACTGATTTTTTAAATTATTTCTGCTGTTTCTGTTAAAGATATTAAACTTTGCCAGGGCTGCAACTAACGATTCTTTCCATTGTTCATTAATCTGTGTGTGAATATTTTCTTGATTAATTGATTAGTTATTTAGTGTATAAAACACCAGAAAATGGTGAAAGATGTCGATTAGTGTTTCCCAAAGTCAATTGTTTTGTTTTCTTCACAAACCAAAGATATTCAACTCACTGGCATGGAGGAGTAAAGAATCCAGAAAATATTCACATTTCAGTAGCTGGAATCAGAACATTTGGACTTTTTTCTTGAACATTACTCAAACTGATTAATCGATCTTTCCTGTCAAAAGTCTCTCCCTTTTGTACTTTATCTAAGGACATTCTAAGAAGAATTAGATTCATAAACCACATTTGCAGCAAAAACATTGCCTATTCACGGCAGGAGAGGCACAGGTGCACCTACCTAACGATGATGATGGTCCCTTCAGTCTTTGTTCTGCAATGCAGCAATTAAGAACTATGAAATACAAACTGTCAGCAGTAAAAAGGTCTTTCCCATTTCACTGATCATTTTTAATTGAATAAATCAGCAAAGAGAAACACTATATCTTTGACAGATCTGTGTTGTGACGAGTGGGTAATCATACATCAATATACTTGGAAGTTTTATGTGGCTAACATCTTTAAACCTTTAACAGGAGGACTGAAGCATGGACGCCACCTTCATGTGATAAAAACACCCGTTTCCGTTTGGCTGAACAAAATAAAAGCGCTGCAGTTCATGCACTTTATTTATTGAGCATGGATTCAGGGTAATGTTGCCCTCTTGTGGCTGCTTATAATGTGAAAAAAAGAAACATGGAATGAGAATCGGCTTTATTAATCAAGTACACATGTGACTGCGGTTTACATCGCTGTCAGTGTACTTACACAGAAAGAGACACACTGCTAATAACAAGGATAAGAAAAACTGAGCAAATAAGATAAAGAATTATATAAAAAAGTATGTTGATGACCAGCATGGTATTGGACTGTTCTGTGTGTTTAAGTACAACTAATGCAAAGAAATAAAGAGTAATGCTGGATAGCTATGTGTATATGAAGAAGTGTGAGTGGATTATGTGCATTATATGCATATATACATGTACATTATATGTACTGTGCATGATTCATATCGGCAAATGATTTGACACATGATGTACACAGGCAGGAAATATATTATCCAACAGCGCATGATGATATATATCTTTTAAAAAATGTGTCTTTAAAACTGTCAAATTGTAATTTATGATGGATATTTTAGAGCTAGAGGGTTATTGATACTGTGCAGTGGTTCATAGCCCATTTTCAGACATTAATGCAGTCCTTTTTGGTCAGTTTTCTATTTTTTTCTTTTTTTTTTTCATCGTCAGCAACACATACAAACAAACAGAAGAGGCAAAATGAATAAATGGAAAAAAGAAAAATAAATATACAAACATACATATATATACAAATATATACATATATA
>OMLP01029309.1:0-11050 GCA_900302685.1 Spondyliosoma cantharus | reverse complement strand
ACGGCTGTCGCTCTCCTCGAAGGTGCTGTGCTCGTCGTCGGCGAAGTCGTTCTCGGAGCCCATGTCTCGCGCACGGCCTCGGAAGCTGAACAGGCTCGCTCGGCTGTTTCTCCGAGGGGAGAAGAGGGATCCACGGATGCTGAGGAGAGACTGATGAAGAAGGAGATTAGGGTTAGAGGATGGAGGGAATGGTGAATCTTCCTTGATTTATCTTTAAGTTTGTGTTTTTAAGAAACAGACTTTGGGAATTGCTTTCTTGTAGAGAGTTGGATGAGAAGACTGATACCACTCATGTCTGTAAGCTAAATAGAAGCTAACAGGATACAAGGGAAAATGGCTAGCCTGGTTCAGTCTGAAGGCAACAAAACCACCCCATTTGAAGCTAAATCAGTATTAAAGGGGCGCTACGTAGTTTTGGAGAGGAGAAAAAACACTCTAAGATAATACAATTTCAATTAAGTCTGATTTCTCCTGCTTCCAGTCGTCGTGCTAAGCCAAATCGGTGACTGGCTCTAGCTTTACAGTGAAAGGACATTTATTAGATTGGTATCCAACTTCTCATCTAACTCCTTTTGAAAGTACATACTATTATGGGTGGCCCTGGCTTTATATGTTTACTGGTTTTAATTGTATCAGTGACGTGATGTGACATGTCTGAAAAGACTATCTTCAGTCTACTTTTACCCACCACACTTTTTATTCCTCTATCAGGGAAGTATTCACCTGGTTGGGTGAGGAGCATCTCTTCTCATAGGAGAGCCTGTTGGCATCGATGGAGAAGCGAAAGCTGGACCTCTTGATGCTGTCCTCAGACTCAGACTTGTGGAACTTGTCCCTTGCCCCCCTCTCCTCCTCCTCCTCCCTCTGCTTTCTCTTCTTGCGCCTGTTGCGCCGCTCCTTGGCACTTTTCGAGCTGAGCTTAGACGTCCCCGAGGAGGACTCGGAGGTGGGGCCCCCTCTCCCGCTGTACTCTCCGCTCTCCGTGGCTGCTGCCGCGGCAACCTGCCAGCCAATCGGAGCACAAACACAGTTGTCATGGCGACCCCGTGCCTGTCTCAGAGGCTCTCGCGGACTGGAGTGGAGGAGAAAGCCTGGCAGCTGAGAGCAGCAGCAGCAGCATGAAGAACCAAATAAGCCTCAGACGCCTTCTAAAAATGGACGCCTGAATGTTTTCATGCAAACCAAAACATTTCCAGAGCAAACCAATGCAGAGCAAATACAACATCAGACAATCTCTTGCAATTTTCCCTGAGGAACATTCATCATGTGCATCGACAGACATTCTGCTTCATATTATGATTTTTTCCATGAAATGCTAGGAAGCTAGGTTGGGGGATGTGAGTAGGTAAAATCTGGTATTTTAAAAGGAAAAGATTGTATAGTTACAAATATCTGGCTCTGTAGCAATCACGGAACAAATAATGTAACTTTAATTACATTTCATTGCTTTCTCTTTATCTTTCATCTATGTGCTAATGGAGAGAAATGCCTCTGTGTCCCACAAGACACAGCACTATAGTAAGAGGATTCAAGAGTCTGTCATGGCAGCTACAACCAACAACAACAATCTAATTGTGCACGAGCCTGATAAGACATAGCTGAGCCTGGCTAAATAGCCACTGAAGGGTCGAGCAGAGGTGGAAACATAAAGCAAGGCGGGAAGATGGAAGACGATCTTTCTGACGTACAACTAATGAGGGTGAGATAAGAAGAATGCCATGTGGTATTGAACTATGTGCTCAAAGTAAAACAAATATCGCTCTTGATTCATCTTTAAGTACTGTATGTGCATCAGTGGTCCTCAACCTTTTTTGGGTTACCGAGCCTCACGTCACATCAGATGAGCTTGTTCATCAACCCTACCTGCTCGGTTATGTTCCAAATGTGTCAATTAATTTTTAAAGAGGATGTTAAGTAGCACTACATTAAAGTAGATATTGTTAGAATCCTTTTACATACACTTGAACTGTCAATGTCAATGGTCAGTTTTGTCAAATCTGCATTCATAATATTTCCGCTAGGAATGGCAGGAGCTGGATCTTTCTACCGTTTACCAAATACTTTTGCTTAATATTGTCACGGTTTACTTTAAGCTATTTTATCAAGTTATTTCAGCTGTTCACCTTTAGCTAGTTATTTTAACAATTACTTTTATCTAGTTATTCAAATTGTTGACTTGTAGCTAATTATGTCAACTAACTGTCAATTACTCCACCTATTTATACAATACTTAAAGCATAAACAGATGTGTATTTCTGACAAAATTCTAATTTCTATTTTTGTTTAATTAGTCGAGCTCCCCCACAATGTTGTCACGTTCCCCCTGGCAACTGCAGAAGTAGTCTCTGGGGTTGAGGTACCCCTTGATGGAAATCACTGCTGTATATCACCAATCTGTGCCAATCAATGCCACACAGCAGGACAGAAATAGACTGACTTTGCCACGACAAGCTTCAAAATAACTGGTTGGCTGCCCAGGAAGGTATGGTTGTCCCTTGTTGATGAGCCTCTGATACATACATGGTACCAGCGGTTACAGCTACAGTAAGTATGTTCACATGTTTTTTTTTCTTGTGTAGGTCGACTTTCTGAAGGACTCCTGAGCCCAGAGGGAACAGCAGAGGGAACAGCAGAGGGGTGTCAGTCATCCTGGACAGTAAATCCCTCTGTTACCCGGGGCAACGGTAATTTTGGCAGCTGGCTCAAGACTTTAAGCTCAAGAGTCAACAGAGGCTCTGCAGTTAAACACGAAGACATTCTCCCAGCCACTCGTCTATGTTGATGAAAAACTGGAAGTTTTCTAAGTGCTCAACAAACAAACAGAACAAAGTTCCCTGTCGTTTTAAAAGGCTAAAACATCACTCTTTTAAATGGAATTCTCTATGAAGTCGATTAAGAAATTGCTGTGTTTGAGATAATTAGATGCAGACTGTCAGCCTCAATTCTAAAGAGATGAAATGTCCTGCCTGTGCCTCCTCCTGCTGCCTCTTCAGCTGCTCCAGCATGGCTTGGAACTCCTCCTCCTTCTGCTGGGCCTCCTCGATGGTCGCCTGGTTCTGCTCGTCGTAAGCCATGGCCACAACAGCCAAGATCAGGTTGACCAGGTAGAAGGAGCCCAGGAAGATCACCAGCACGAAGAAGATCATGTAGGGTTTTCCTGCTGCGCGCAAAGTCTGATGGATCGAAGACGGACGGGAGAGGAGAAGAGATTATTATTAGGAATTTAACAACGGCTTGTTTATCAGCTATTCATGAGAGTAAAAGACAGATGTCATCGTGGATGTTTGTCATGTCTCTTCTTTGTAGCTGAATAAACACTATGTAGTGTTCAGTTGTGGTCATCCCATTGTTTGGCGACTTGCAAATATCAAATTGCGGCATTGTGCTGCTGCAGTGCAAAACAAAACACACAAAAAAACCCTTACGTAACAGGCCTAGTCTATAATTACAGAGTGACACGCCCGTTTGAAAAAACTGAAAAAGCTAGCTGGATGTGTTTGCTCAGATATTTACTGACTTTAGCCACAGACTTGCGTACTAGATATGACCGGCTAGAAACGTTCTACAAAGCTCACTGTCACGGACTTTTACAGATGGTAAATATTCCCAAAAGACAAGCAAATTCTGCCCTCTATAATGATCATAAATGTGTCACAGGAATCCTCTGGAGTTCTACCAACCTGCTGGTAGAGGTTTTCCCAGTAGTCCTGGGTCATTAGTCGGAACAGAGAGAGGAACGCCCAGCTGAAGGTGTCAAAGCTGGTGTAGCCATAGTCTGGATTACGACCAGCTTTCATGCATATGAAGCCCTCCGGACAGAGCCTGTCAGGACACGCAGGTGTTAGGAACAAGAGGTACCCGGTAGCATATGAACATAATTATTATGTATGGCAAAAACATACAGTATGTTGTTTGGTAGCACAAATTGATTTGTAACATGATGTTAAATTTTGATTTACAGCACTGCTGGATCCTCTTGACACGAACATTTAACGTCACGTAACAAAAATCAAATCATGTTTTCTGTCGAGAGCCACCTGATGTTGGTTGTTCTCAGCTTGCCAGTTGCCAAGAAGTCTCCAAACCATCCAGTGTCTTTTTTGTTTTCAATCTTGTTTTGTTACAATCGTGTCCAAGGACTGTTAAGCTGCCATTTAGAACCATTATATTTCATATAGTGCTGTCAATTTGACACTGACATATGTTGATGTTGTATCTTACTACAAGTTACTTCCTACCTCTAAAAAAAAAAATGGTTCTAAAGTCAAAGTTTGGAACTGCGACTGAAACACCTGTGTGACTTCTTGGACTGACATTCAGACAAACGGCTTCGATATCAGCTTAAATCAATACACAAAAAAACAATGAAAATGAAATGCACCCATAGTTAACCAACAGTTTAGATTCCTGTGATGCCTCAGCGCGGTGGCGAGTGTCGACACTAATTGTGTACGCTCAGCTTTGTGGTGCATCTAATTGGCCATATAAATAAAACATGTCAAGCCTTACCCAGCGCCGCTGCCGTTCCCACAGAGCAGAGCGTCCCTGCGGCCAGGGAGGTAATAGTAATTATCTGGAGGAGGGGGGGAGACAGAGGGATGGTCAGTGAATGCCACATATGAAGAAACAGAAAAAGGTTGATGAGGGAGCAGAGAGACGGGGTCATATATTTGTGGCGTCATATTGTAATGTGTCGAAGAGAAAAAGAGAGAGAAAGGTGGTCATCTGTTATTTCGTTTTAACACCCAACCACGTTAGTCATCGCAGTCACAGCCACATTAAAAATGACCTGTCAGGAAATCATAATCGCATCAGATTTTTTTTAGGTGCAAGCATAGTCATGGATACCATTGAGACGTTAAAACATCCATACAATTTGAATCAGCCCTGTCGTCTTCCCCTCCTCTCGCTCTGCGTCAGCTTGTAGTCTAGCTGGTGCTCGTCTCCTCGATATCCTGCTGGCGGCCCAGTGACTCACCCTCCACTAGCACTTTAGGCTGCTCATGCCACACAGATGGGCCATGGGAGAATGACGGTGAGTGGTGAGGGGGTGAAAGTGGAGGGTTTTATTGTTGTGGCGATTATCTGCCACATTTACCGCATTCTCCCACCAGCCCTTGTTAGAGAGCGCAGCCCCTGCTCCCAGCCACTGCTGTCACTCTTCATCATGGCAGCATTCCAGCGTGCCTGACCTCCCCCCACACATCCACCACCGCCACCACCACCCTGACCCATCTCTGCATATGAAACAGGGAGAATCTGACTCAGGCCGTCTGGGTCGGATGCTAACTTGACCCCGGGTTAACCTCTACGTGCGCCTCGCAGACATGTAACAGCATTTTCACACCGCCTGACTCAGCTTACTATCATCGCTCATGTACTCCGTCCAGTTGAACGGGCTCTCCGTGGCGTTCAGCGCGAACGTGGTGCTGTTGAAAAACGCCATGTCGTCTGCGGTGACGTTGGTGCCGTTGGTGCCGTTGGTGCTGATTGGCAAGCGCACGCACTTCTGTCTCAGGTTGCCCATGAAGAGCTGCAGGCCGATGAGGGCGAAGACGCTGAGGCAGAACACGGTGAGGATCATGACGTCCGACAGCTTTTTTACCGACTGGATCAGTGCGCCGACGATGGTCTTCAAGCCTGAACAAGAGTGAGGGCAAGGGGGCGGGAGGGGGACATCGCAGAATGATTACTGCCTGCTAATTACAGCCACAAGCTTGTGTAGAGAAGAAGCTGCTAATAAGAGTCTACAGTAGCGAGCAGCCAGGGGGATCTGCAGCGGAGGTTCCTGTATGAACTGTGGTGCCGTCATACTGGAACCAGACTGACACAGATCACTGCTAATCGTGGACAAACCACGAGAGAAAGCTATGTTTCTCCTGCGTATGGTACTGGTCTCTGTGAAAATGACTGTAAATGAACAAAGTGTTTGTTTGTGCTGTTGCTTGTTCTATATATTCACGGCAGCTGTGGCTAGACTGAGCTCTATTTTAGTGCATTCCCAAAGAGCAGCGCTAACAACGCTAAGTGACGCGCACAAGGTCAATGAGGACGAGCGCACATGCTGTTTTTATCCGTAGCAGCACTGTAGTGTGCGCAAAATAGGGTTGAGTGAAGTGAGATTGGAGGGTGGTTGTGGTGATTAATGGTTATCCTCTCAGCGAGTTATGTTGCTGGCCTACTGTGAAGGAAACACAACCTACACTCCCTGATAAAGAGAGTTGGAATATAAAGATTGATGACACTTTGCTGTCTGTACAGTCACTCTGGGAAATATATTAACATTTCGCGATGTTGTGATGTGAGACTTTCTATAATATATTCATGGTTTGGGTTTTTTTGTTCACCGTTTCCTGTTTTGTTTAGTAAATCATACCCTCATAAGTCATGTTTTACTTTCCACTTCCTGTCTTTCCAGCCCATTCTCTGTGTACACCTGTGTTTCACTTGTTCATCTGTGTATTTAAGTCTGTCTTCTTCCCTCACGCTTGGTCAGTTTGCCTGTTTTGTTCTGATTTCTCCTGCAGTTCTCGTCTCTTCCCTGATCCAGTCTACTCCTCATGTCTCGGGTTATCCTGGTTTGTACAACATTTAGTTCTGGCCCTTTTGGATTTATGGACTACAGTTCGCTTCTTGTTGCTCAACTGGTCTGTTGTGACCTCACCTTCACTTGCCAAACCTTATCAGAAGCAGCGGGGGGGGGAACAGCAAGCCAAGCTGGCTCCATCTATAGTTTGAAATCTGCCCGCTAGCACTTCTAAACCCTCTAAACCTCTAAATCTAAACCTTATCAATTCATAAGTTTTTACATGTTTATGTAGTGTATATACTACCCCAAAATGTACAAGTTCCAAGTTCCAAGTTATGGTGTTCTAGTGTTCTTGTCGTCTTTACATTGTGATTTCTGTGCAGATCAAACACATAAGATACAGGCAAGACAATTCAGGAGCTTCAGAGGAGCCGGCAGGTTCAGTTTTTAACTTTGGACAGAGTCGGGCTAGCTGTTTCCATCTGCGTCTAGTCTCTATGCTAAGCTTAGATAATTGCCTGCAGGCTCTAGCTTCATATTTAATGATCAGGGGTGAGAGTGGTATCAATCCTCTCATCTAACTCTCTAAGCCAGGAAGCGTATTGCTCACAATGTGGAACCGTTCCATTATCAGTGTGATGCTGCAGGAAAAACAGACCTTCGCATTAAAGACAACATCATCACCAAAACACCACTCTCAATCTTGTTACACTTCCTCTCCCACCTTTGCGCCATATGCACTTGCAAAATGTATTTCAAGGCCAGGAAAAATACAACATGTACCAATGAGGCTTTGCACTGCCGAAAAAATAGAGCCCAAAATGTAGTGTTTGTGATGCTAGAATAAGAAATGTATGCTGTGTATTTAGATGATCCTCTTTGTTTTCCTGGGTGGTTTACATATGACCTTTTTGTTAGTCTGTGATGTCAACTGTGTTAGTGTTTGGAATGCCGTCACCCAACCACCGCTCACCAGATCACAATTTTTTCCAAAAAACACACAACATTGAACAGGACATGCACAGGAAAACAAGGTAAGGAGGAACCCTACACACACGAGTGCTCGCCACCAGAAAAATCGGCTTTTGCAATGTCTCATGCAAAAATGAAAAAAATTAAATAAATAGTGCTTGTAAATCTCCCAAGGCAAGAATAGATTTCAACCAAAAGGAATTCCGCCTTAAAGGATGTATCTAAAAGCTAAGAATCCTGTCAATCTGTGCAGATTGGAGCCAGATTCCAGCTTTTACTGGCCTTGGGACGAAGGCAGCGTGAGAGACGGCAACGGGCGTCATCAGGCTTAGCTACAGTGAGATGAGCTGAGAGGGGCGGAGTGCTTGGATGTTAGCCAGTTAGCCGTTAGCATTTCATTAACCCTATGGCTCTCTCACCTGGGATGACTGATATAGTTTTCAGTGCTCGCAGAACCCTGAAGGTTCGCAGTGCTGAGACATTGCCCAGGTCCACAAACTCTGTGACATATCTGTAAGGGAAGGTAGGGAGGAGGAGGAGGAGGAGGAAGCAGGGAGGGAGGTGGGTAGGAGGGTAGTTTGGGGAAAAAAGGTGTGGGACACACACACGCGCACACACACACACACACACACACCAGGCACCCACACACATGGCGTGACAAGACAAAAGGAGGGTCGTGGGAAGGGGAGGGGGAGAGGAGGGAACGGCAAACGGTCACGCACAGAGGACAAATGGCAGGAGTGCTGGCGGCAGGCACGGCAGCCTTACCTGGTATAACTGAGATAGTTTTCAAAGCTCGCAAAACTCTGAACGTGCGCAGAGCTGAAACATTGCCTAGGTTTACAAACTCTGTTATATACCTGCAGGATCAAATGCACAGTTATTACACAGCAGAAACCCATCACACGTGCACAGACATCTGAGAGATACAACCTCCTCTCACAGTGTTACAGGAATCTCTCAGACAAAACAAGATTACAGTCTTATTATATTAACATTCACTATGTAACCTAATGCTCAAGGCTTTGTTTTATAGTCTCAAGACAAGTAGGTGAGCTTACTGACGCGTGAGGAAAATACGGGCCACGATTCTCAATGCTTTGGGGGCATGAGTGGAGATTTTTTGGCCGTGCTTTCAAAATGCACACATCTGGGCTGCAGATTATATCTCCCCCGCCCCCCGCCTTCACTTTCAGAGGAACTTAATAGGCTTCTGGGATGATTAGCATTAAAAGCATTTGGCCTCTTAATCTACGCCACATCATGTTAAGCTCAGCCTAACACGGCTTGTCAGAATACTTACGCCATGAGGATAACACTGAAATCCAGCCAGTTCCACGGGTCCCGAAGGAAAGTGAACTTCCCCACACAGAAGCCCCTGGCCAGGATCTTTATAAGGGACTCGAAGGTGTAAATCCCTGTGAATGTGTACCTGGGGAAAAAAAAGGCGAGGAAGAGACGAAGTGTGATGTTGCTTAATGGCTTGGTTGCTCAGAGGCAAGGTGACAGACACGCTGTATTCAGGGCAGTGCTGGATCTGATATGACCATCCCTGATGGGGACCTTCTCAGGGAATGCAGTGTACATAATACCAAAGTGCCTGAGAACCAAACAAACATGGACCCAATGAATAATGCCCCCAAAAGATGGTGAATCATAAGTGTCTGAAATCTCAGTTTACTGCTCACTAGCTGCTACGTGTCTTTGATATAGGGAGTAGTGAATGAGTAATCTCAAACGCAGCCTGTGATTTAGATGTGGGGTACACACTGACTCAGCTCTAACAATCAGCTTTTAAAGCCTGTATTTCTTTACATTTTGTCACTTTATTAATGGATGTATTGACAACTATTGGTTGTTTCTAATGCTAATATAAACGGCTAAAGAAGAAGTTTGTTAGGCAAGATCTGAAGTTAAACAAAATGTCTTTTCCCAATGATTTCAATAAGCAGATTGTTAGTTTATCCATACTGACGTCTCCAGAAAGTGTATTTTGTGCTGATTTCAGTGCGTGTAGAATAGGTTTGTGTTTAGATCAGACTAAGTTATGACTCTGGGAGGAAGAGGTATGATTTTGGATGAAGGTCAATATGCGCATGTTAATCTAAAGCCAGAAAATGTCTTCTTCTCCAGACAGAAATAAGAGAAACTGGTGACTCACTCTACATTCTTGGCCCATTCCGGGGGATTACTGAGGGTCATGAAAGCACAGTTGGTCAGGATGGTGAACATGATCAACATGCTGAACATCGTAGAGACACAGTCAAGGAACACAACGGAACAGCAACAAGTCAAAACTAACATTTCCCCATCTATAAAAACTGAAAAATCTGTTCGTCCATAATCTAGCGAAGCCTGATGTGCGCCCACATAGAGAGACTGAACCAGTCATGACATTTATTTCTTCGTAATGAGCAAATCTAAATCCCCTCCTTTGTCCGATAAACCCTTTAATCCAAATCAAACTGTGTCTGTAGCAACTCTGAAAGGATATGAGTGTACTAAAACTCTAATGGCTACCCTCCTTAGAGGGTTGAAGGGGTTTAAGATGTACAAGGCAGGAGTGGCGTTGAAACGGAAGATTGCCTTCCCGCGATTCAATACTATGAAGGTCTGAAAGAAAGACAGAACAAAATGAGTTACATCTGTATCAACCTGCTCACCTTCTTTGTTAAATGTGAGAGAAAACAGTGCTGAAGTGAGATGAGTGTCCAAGAGTATCTGCTCGTCATGCCTGCCCTTGTGCATGTGCGATCAGTCATAACATTGGACAGAATTAAGCTGTCGAGCCTCTGCTCAGTCAGCGGTTGTTGCTGTAATGAAGCTGGACGAGTCTTCTCCAGGCAGGACATGTTGGCACTGCAGTGAAACTGGCACAGCAGCTCAGATTAGCATTAGCACCTCTGTTGGCCTGCGCTTTAAAGGGCTCTAACCGAGCGCATTAACGTTGAGATGGATTTTTGCAGCTCGCCTGTTGAAATACCAAACACTAATGCTGCTAATTGAATTTGAATGCACCAAAGTTGCGCCAAAGTTGTTTTCAGAGGTGGGAGTTAAAAAGAGCTGCACTTTACCCTTTGCCCACATTAAAGGACTGGAAGTTAATGTATGCAGGTGTTATATTTCTTAAGCGGAAGTTTATCTTACGTGGGAGGAAACTGCTACATCTGTACACTTCTTTCCTTAATATAGTCTGTTGAGAGCATTGGGCAATTAGCTGCGCGCTATTAGAGGCTAAAAACTTTAAATTATAAAGTGCAGACCTGTAATGAATCACAATTCAGTGCTTGAGTCATAATTGAGAGCTAAATCAGTAACATAATGATCATAATGATGCTTTCAGGCCGGCACAGACGAGAACATTTACATTATCTAACATCATATTTTCCTTCCTTTAAGACAGACTTGAGACGACAGACCTTCTGACTGCTGTAGAAGGTGTCCATGTCCTCCAGAGGGGTGGACACCAGGTGGGGAGGGATGTCCCCGTAGATGAAGGGGAGAGACTTCCCCGCCTCCAGGTCGCTGTTGGGCTTGGGCCCATTGTCA
>OMLP01029306.1:0-10743 GCA_900302685.1 Spondyliosoma cantharus | reverse complement strand
AAGACGAAAATAACGTTACTAGTAACGTTACATCAGATGCCGATACAGAAGCAGAACCCCAAGGGATATATATCGTTATCGGGATATAAAATTAGCTATATCAAGATATAAAATTTTGTCCATATCGCACAGCACTATATCACTGACATCCATACTTTTCCTGCTATGAGATGTCCCCTCAATACTCCAAATGATTATACTACTACATTGTTTTCACAGCACTGAAACATCTCACTGTACACTTAAAAAAATGTTCTAACTAGAACCATGTAGTTCTTTCGCTCGTCCCCATAGAAAAACCCATTTTGGTTTCTGGTAAAACCTTTCATAAAAGTCCACCTGGAAACCATCTACAGAGGTTCTACAGGGTGTAAAGATCCCCATTCTCTCTGGGGGTTCTACCCAGCACCTTTTTACCTTCTAATAATGCTAATTACAGCCCACCTGGGTCAATCATGTAGAACCCAATGTTAAAATTGGGTTCACTTTTTAAACGTCAAACAATTATTCAAAAGTCTTGGAACAATGATGGATAAGAAGTGGAGATAATCCAAAGATTAGCTGCATAGGTCTTGGGAAACAGGTCAAAAGTAAGTGTAGGACCAGTGGAATCTGCAACATTACAGATATAATAGGACACAATCCTCAGCAGCTGAATTCATCTGATCTCGAGCAATGTGACATGGCAGAGATGGAAGATAATTCTGCTCTTAGCATCATGCCAAGGTCTAGTTACTACACTAAATGAACCATAAGTCATCTACAAAAAGGAAATGCAATTTCCACTGAGAGCAGGAGTGTGGGCACATAATAATGCTGATAATTGAAAAGTTAATTAAGTCTGTCCTCCAACTTCTATATCTAGAGCCTCCTCTTCTGTCACTTCAATCCAGCTTCTATTATCAATTCCTACACAGATGTCGTCTACAGGTGATCAGACAAATGAACAGACTAAATGGTTAAAAGTCATATTCGTAAGAAAAGTTTATTTTTGAGTCTCATTTCCAACTCATTAAATACTGACACATTGGGATGGCGGCCGACCTGTCCTACAATCCCAGCGATGAGTTGGGAATGACACTCAAAAATAAACTTTTCTTACAAATAGGACCGTTGAAGCTGCTGTAAGCATATGCTACTTTGTGTAAGTGTTTTTTTGTTATGTGTCAAAGCTTTCTGTTCAGAACATGGTGGTTTTATGTTGGTAATTGTAATTTACCCACTGGTTTATAATCTTAATCAGTAGTGAGGCAGGCTGTTACATTTCTTTACCAAATCCTTTTCCAAACTAATTTCCACTACTTGAGCCCCTGCACAGAATGTTATGGAGTGGTTTATGTCACAGAGAGCTATGTCCTGCCTCTTTGTTAACTGTCAGAACTTTTAATAATGACAAATACTTATTCAGTCAGGTCAGATTAAATCAAAGTGGAAAAGCTTGTATACTTGAGCAGCAAAACCCAAACCTAACATCTAGATATGAAAGTACCATTTTAAAACATAATGTTCAACGTTGAGGATCTTTTAATATCAATGTTTAAAAATACAAAAGGCTGGAAGAACTCATTCTTCCAAAGAGGGTTCTTTGGATGGAAATGGTTTTTAATGGAACCCTCAGTCTTAGGCCTAGTCACCACATACAGAAGTATTTTTAAAAATGCATTTTTTTTCCTCCTTTGTTTTCAAATAAATTCCCGTACACATGAATGATATTAAAAAAAAAAAATCTCTGTCCACATGAAAACACAAAAGCAGGCCGTCAAGCGATGTCAGTTGCCGCGCACCGGCATGGGGGAAATGCGCCCAGCGGGGGGCCAGCCAGCACCGGGGTCCTGCTGGGGAATCGCACCCATACTGAGTTGCTGTCCACTACGTCAAAAACATAGGAGGCAAGCCAAAAAAAAAAAATGGTTTTCCTGTCTACACAAAACCACGGAAACTGAGTTTTGGAAGGCCAAAAGAAATACCCATGCACATGTGTACAGGGCCTTAAATAGAACCCTTGAAGAAAACTTTTTTAAAAAGGGCTGTTTGTAACAAAGAGGTTCTTCAGAAGCAAATGGTTCTGGGTAGAACCTCAGCCCTTCAGAAGAACCCATAAGCATTGGAATGCTCATTGGAGTGTACAACATTCTAGCTAAAGAGATTTGTTTAAATGCTACATTCCAAATGTTGGACAGAGGAGAAACATTACCTTGTGAAGTGCAGGGTTGGAGTGTACCATTGTAACACAGCCACCAGTGGGACTTCCAAACCCTACAGAAATATAGGCAAACTTATTTCATACATTTGCACGGAGAATCTACTAGAAACGTGTAAATTTCATCGATCAAAGTCTTTAAATGATAAGTCTGGTGATATTCTATGTTTTCTGATGTAAACAAATCCTATGTGCAAATTGAAAGCAAAACTGAATTAATCCAACTAACAATTATAGAATGTATATCCAATATATATTGTTGTCCCCCCAAAAAAATTAAAAGCAAATCAAGTCTGTGTAAAGATAGACATGTCTTTGCATGTCATTTTCACAACATAACATATTTTGTATAATGGGTGATAATAAGATAATTTTCTCAAGATTAAAAAAAAAAAAAAAAAAAGAAGATAACTTTGTCTACATCACCGTCATAACCCTAACCCTAACAAATCTTTCAGAGAACTCTATCATGAGAAAATGACCTCTTAAGATCCTTGAGAGAGGACCATTACACACACACAAAACATTTGAAGGGCAAAAGATAAAAAAAAAGTTCTATCTACTAATTTGATATGAGGGTATTTACACAATGGCTACTGTAAGAGATGGATGTAACAATAGTTTTAATATGTAGTGCTTGTTGCCACACAGACTATAAATTAGGCTGTGTTGTCTGTTAGTCTGATGCATAATCAATAATGGGTATTCCTTGAACATTTTCAGTTTAAATTAGTTGCTACACCTTATGCATGCTGGCATTGCACTGCTAATCTAATATACATTAAGATACAGGTAATAAGAGAGAAAGACCTTTTGTTTAATTTTCCATTCCCAGTCAGGTTCATTTATCTTTTATCTTTTATTTAACTCAGGATGGAAAAATGTGTTATCTTTAGAATTATGAGATAAATGAAACTGTTATCAGGAGAAAACAGTCTTTGTGACCTCAAGATAATGTAATAATTAACTCTCTCAAGACAACTGCACCAAGAGAAATAACTACTGTAAAGGGCTTCCGTACTCCTCACCTCACTGGACTCATCCTCTGCTTTGTCTTGCAGCTGCAGCTGGAACAGGAAGTTCTGTTCCTCCAGGGCGCTGAGCATGCTGGGTAAACGTGATGATTCGTTGTCTATCCGATAAAATGATGCTGTGGTGATCTCAGCTGACTTGTGGCTTTAGTTGAGAGTGTAGAGAAAGAACTGTTTGTCAGCAGAATCTAACGCCAAACACATTTCCTGATTTAACCACATGTAGTGAATTCTGCAAGGTTCAGCAGAATGAGCTTAGTCCTCGAAACAAATTTCTATTTCACTTCCAAACTGTATAGAACAAGTTTTCATTATTTTGTTGAATGGTTATGGTTGGACAGATGTTACCACACTTCCACTGTATTTGAAGGTCAGGGCAAGCTTGAGTCCAGCATAACATGACAAGGTTCTACAACAATGCTAGCAGCTCTGCAATGCTGTACTGCTGTAAATATTGGTGCTTTGAGATTATTGCATGCCAACACCAGAATGCTAACATGCACTACATCAATGGAAGCTGGTTTGCCATGTTCACAGTTTAAGTTTTTTTTTTTAGAATGGTAGCACGGTATCACTTTCAAATTAGGACTATATACAACTGGTCTCTAGAGTCATTACTAGAGTATGCTAGAAGGAAAAAGTGAAGGGAAAGAAAGTAGGGAAGAAAAAGGTAAACTGAGAAGCTTTTCAAAATCAGTAGCAGGATTAATATTGAAACAATAATTGGAGAAAGAAAGTTTGAGTAAGAGGAAGAAAGAGAGACAAGAATATAAGGCTAGAATTGTGGCTGTCTCCACACCTAAAACCCTTCCTGCAAATTCCAGAGAGACACTATTGTGTTGTTGTAATTATTGTTACTGAGACATCAGTGACACTTCTCCCAGACAACAGCATCCCTCCCTGTGAGTGAGAGTCAGACAGGGTCCACTGTTGACGGATGGTGATAATGTAATTATGTAATTTCATGCGGATAACGTAACTTTGTTGCTTTCCAGGATGCATGGTGGGTCAGGATCTGAATCGCAACACATTATAATTGCATCCATTTCATTATAAACAGTCGGCTGATGCATGGTTAGATTAACAGGTGAACACTGGGGGGAAAAAAGCCCCACCGATCAAGCTCCTCTCCAGTGGAACCATCTTCTAGTCTCGCTTCGGGTTTCCCATGAACTGTGGTTGATCCTGCTGCTATTGCTGCAGCTCACGATTTCTGCCTGTTAAAGGGTAGTTGTTTTTTTTTCTTGACACTGTTGCTAAGTGCTTCTAATGGAGGACAAGTCGTGTCTCTGTAAATACATTTATTAAAGAATATGCTCTAATGCTGCTCAGATCGGAAATTGTCAGGAGATAACTTTCGTTGTGAACTGGCACCATGCAAATACAGAGCGATTGATTTTCCAGAATTGATGTAGCCTCGGTTGTTATTTGTGCTGTTTGAACACATTTCTGATAAGTATCCAATTTAAAACATTTTTTGTTTTGTGAAATGAATTCTGTTATGTATCTCATACTGACACTCACACTACCCAAAAAACCCACTTAGACTCACTAACATCTGGCTTTGGAGTGCAATATGACTGTATATTATCTAGTTTTATTCCCGAGTCAATTAACCCTGCAGTAGTCAAGGGTATTTATCACTCCCGGCTCCACTCGGCTATGATGTCAACAAAACACCCAGATGAACATGCTAACCATTGTTAGCTGATTGGCTGTGGTGTATGCGGTGAAATGCCATGTTGTTGACAGTCTCGTTGACAGCTGTCTGGATCATGAAATCTTTGACAGATTTGTCATCTGTGGTTTGTACGGGGATGGTGATGAAAACTAGATTGTCTCTAATACTTGTAGGTCCGGGATGGTTTCTTTCATGGCTTTATGTCAGCAGTATAAGGTTTGAGCTGGGTGGTGAGTGTGTTGACAGTGTAGTCGAGAAGTTTTCGTGGATGAAAGTGCCTGAAATTCCCTGTTCAGTACAGCAATGGAGGCGATTCTGTTGGAAAGTCCGGTCCGTTTATTTTTCTCTTAATTTTCAGCAACCCCCTTCCGCAAGCCATTTATCTTTGCAAAAGAGTTCAAAGAATGGCTGTCATGTGAGAATTCAGCCAGCCTTCGGAAGGTGTGGGAATGGGAGGGTAGCCAAATGGTTTCAGTCCATACTATCGTCTCAATACCACTCTCTCCCCCATTTGTTTCGAAATCTTACTACGTCAGAATAAAGGCATGGGAATAACCCAAAAAAGTCTGGTATAACAGGTTTTTTCTAAACCCTAAAGCCTAACTGACAAACTTGTATGTATTTGATACAGTACTTGGCAGTGTCTTATTTTTTTACCAGACACACAGCTTTGGCAGGCGATGTTATCCCCTTAAAACTGCCTCTGTAGTAGTTCTTGATAGAATAAATGTCGGTCTTGCTGGCTTCCTGTCTACAGAGAGATTTGTCAAGCTGATAGCGTCACAACCATGCAAGATGCAGTCACAAATCCTTACACTTGTATAGTTCAAAGGTGGATGAGGTTAATCTGAAAAATGTGCACAGTAAGTGCTCGTGAACTTACCACACATTGTCGACTATGAGCACAGAGCCATCAGGCATCACTGGGAGGTAGGACAAGTTGTAGTTAGGAAGGATCTTCATATCTCTGACACACACCTCCTCCTGAGAGCTACAGTTCAACACTGAGGAGAAAGAAGAGGGAGCTTTACTCATCAGCAGTATGTCCAGTCAGTCCAATTGTGGTTACGGTTGCTGGGATGGGTCGAAACAGCGTCAGTGAAGCTGCATTTTGGTTGTTCGTCATCCTCTACAAATGATGAGCCCTGATATTCTGGCTCTGTGTAACACTTTCAGGGCTTATTAACACCTGAATAGAGCCTGAGCCATGCACAATGTTATTAACACCTGCGCTTTTCCTACTATGACAAGTGAAAGTCGGGGATTTAAAAAAAATATTATCGTTATCAATCAGAAAATGGCACCATATTAGATTCAGATACTGTACAGAAAATACCAGTTTAATGTCTGAGAAGAATATCTCCTTTCAAAATAAGCCATGTTTATTTCTGGAGTAAGTAAGTATAGCATTGTTTTTTTTCTCTAAAACATAAAGGGCCCTATTTAGACTGTCTATGGAGCTCGATTTAAAGCGCAGCACACTAGTGCGTTTATGGCGTGTCCAAGTCCATTTTGGTAGCTAAACAGTGGATTATGCAGCGCAAGGTGCAAAGAGGTTGCGTTTCGACTCCGATTGGTTTGATTTATGTTCCGCCAAAATCACACCTATGACTAATTCAGAGTGACATCTCCAGTTCCATTTAAGAGCCTGAGGCATGTTAGAGGTGTCAGAACTGACTTTGACTCATCAGCTGACGTTGGCTGCACCTGCAGAGAGAGTTATGGGGCTTTGACATGAATGGACACGCCACAATGAAGGCCTGTTTTTATGTTAGACGTTTGAATTTGAACTTCCCCCATCAAGAGCGGACCGAATAACTCCCCTGATCTGAGTCAGCTGATTGCACGGCAAGAAAACAGAAGAGGTAAGGTGCTGGGTCAAGCGAATCCCCCTTAGCAGAAAGGCAAGATCACACTCATCCAGGTAAGCGCAGGTCACATCTTCACGTTAATTGCAACACGTAGGGGGAGGCACTAGGTTGCAGCAATCTAATGACATTGAAATGTGTGTAGTGTGACCAAGGCATAAGTCAGAAGCTATATTTAGGGAGATCTAGGGTTTTTGGGGTGCTATACACAAAACAAGAAGTGTATCTTAAAAGATATCCGTGTGTTTACGTGAGTATTAGCTGTTGGTGAACCTTTGAGGACAGTCAGGTGTTTTCCAGAGACAGTCATTTGTTGACACTGGACACTGGGAGGTTGGAGAACGTTCAGGATGGTGCTGACTGGGAATGGAAAGAAGACATGGACACAACAGTTAAACCCCCCAGAAACTTACATCGCTACAAGTGTTGGATGGTTTAATTGCATTAGGTTTATAATCCATTGAACTGATTATACATGACATTCCCCAGAATTGTGTAGTCTGTAAATCTGTTAAATTACAGGTGTTTGAATTCTTTAGCCCACAGATGTCATGTCTGGTGCTGAGAGAAACAGAGTGTGTGTACCCTGTGTCTTGAAGGTGCTGAGGTCTTGTCTGAAGGTGTGTGTTGGACTCTTGAGCTGTAGAAGAGTCAGGTAGCCATGTTCCCTCACCTCCACCCTCTCGTCCTCCTGCTCCCACACAGTCACTACAATCTGACATCACAGACAGGTAGAAAAACACCAAAGAAATTAATCAGTTAAAAAGGGGTTGTACTAAGCTGAGGTTGAGAAACTTGAAGTATCACGACGACAGTGCAAAGACATCACTGGACTATTAGTCTTCGAACGAAGAGACGAGCTGAGATGTCCTGATAAGAAAATAAAGAGTTCTTTTGTTGTTCACTCTGCTGGCACGAAGTTTGGACTTTGAGGAAATTTGGAATTCTCTTGGCAAGAAAGATGAGATTTTAGAAGCTGCTTAAAAAAGTCCAGAGATTCAGCAACTCTTATATATTGGGGAAGCAGATTCCAGATGGTTGGTTCTAAAACAGCAAAGTGCATTCAGCATTTGTTTTGTCCAAATATGATAAAAAACATTTTTTTTTAAAAATCCATCCTCAATACAATTTACCGACTTTCTTAACCAAGTTTTTCAAATGTATTTTTGGGCGCTTTGAGCACCTCAAGCCATGTGTCATTTACCACAATAGTCAAGAGAAGTCAGACATCTCTACAGCTGATATCCAAAACTTGCCACCACAACAATCTAGATTGATAAATAGCGCTTGAGGAATATGGCAACATTTTTATTTCTGATTTTGGGGTGCCCTGTCCCTTTAAAAAGGAACAACCTTGTAAATCTAGCAATGCAATAAATCTGTCAAGGCTCACCGATGTGCAATCGGCATCTGACCGTCTCATGCAACCAGAGATTTTAAAGGAATAGCTTCCACAGTATCATCTCACAGTCATGTCCAGCACTATTTGTGTGCATGCAGGTGTGTCTGACCTTGGCTTTGAGTGTGTCGACTGGTAGCTTGTCCAAAGAGACACTGAGACAGAAAATAACCTGGTCATCTGACACCAGAGCAGACTGCAGGACAAAGAAAGGACACAGGGTTAGACATTAAGACACAGTATCACAAAATGTGAAATCAATGAGCGTTCAGATCACCAGTGCGCAAGCCTAATGGGGCGGCAAATTGCAACTTCATGCTTTGTTGGTTAGTCAACTATTATTTTCCAATTAATCGCTTAGTCTGCAAAATGAGTGAAAACAGAGAAAAATGGAAGGTGACTTCTTGTTTTGATTGATGCACGCCACGAGTAATAGCCTGTCAACACTAAAGGCTGCTGGGCTATACAGTCAGAGAGAAACTGGAGCTTCTTTAATGAGAGAAGGATAATTTTGACATAATGACGTTTTTTTTTTCATCTGTGATAACAATTTATTTTAAATCACCACGTAGGCCAATCGGGTCATTTTTGTAGGTTCAACAATTCAGAGGGAAGTCCTGCATTTGACTTGTAGTATAACGATGCCTTCCTCGAGGTATGTATTGGGAAAATACTGCACATGCGACGTTCTTCGTGTGACTGACATTCTTTACATCACCTGACAGGCCTTGAATGCTATTTGTTGTGTTCTTGGCTTGGAGCCACAAAAGGTACTTCTGTCAAGAGTTGTGACGAATGAACTACAGGTGCGGCTGTGAGTTTAGCTTGTGTGCATATATTTAAGAAAAACCACCAGGTGTTTCACACCCTCAGCCAGAGCATTCCAATGTTGACGGTTGAAGCGTCCACTTGCAAGTGTTTGAATGAAGAAAAGACCACTCTCTCCTGCGTTCAGTCCTTTGTTCACAAGAAATGACCATGACAAGGTGTAAGCCACGTTGGTGAAGAAGCAATGTACAGTTATGCATGGATCACATTTATAACTGCTGGCACCACAGATAATCCACTTGTAAGCCATTCCAGGTCATAAAAATGATCATTCTGACTATTAGCAGATGGGAAGTGGGTGAAATAATACATCTTTAACTAGAGGAGACAGGCTGTGAAGAACCTGCGGTTGTTAATGCCGGCTGTTGAAAAGCTGGTGCCAAATGCACATTGCTGGCTGTTAAAACTTTGAATAATGCCAAGAACGTGTTAAAAATGTGAACATTTTAAGGCTAGTTGTAAAGCTAACGCCAAACTTAATTGGTGGTTTTAACATATTTGAATGTGCATCTGAAGAGTGATAATGGCCAGGAGAGTATGAATGGTTCAAAATATACTATAAGCTGTGAGCCAAGCAGCAATGCTGGCTCGAATTTGCGTCAAGAAGCAGCTGATAGAGTATGAGGAGATGCTACAGTGGGAATGAGTCAAATTCTCTGAATGGGACAGAAGAGTTGAATACATCTCATAATGTAACAAAGATGGGGAAGATTAATATTTAAATCTATTGCATTGATGTTTACATCATGATTTGTGTGTCATCGGATAGAATGGAGGGAAGTAATGAGGAAGACAAGGAAGACAAAGGAGGAGGTGGAGAGAACACGAAGAAGAGGAGGAAGAGATGGGGGAGGAGGGGCGACGAAGAGGACGAGTTACTTTCAGAAAGGAGAAGCAGAAAGTCAGAAAGGAGGAACCCTGGTTGGAGGGTCAATGTAAGGCTTGACACGGCTGTGTCAGTGAGAAATTGGGTCCACTCCAAGAAGGCTGGTGCTTTTACTACCGTTATTGGCGGTACATCCTGAGTGACAGGAGAAGTAGCTGAACACAATGTAGATGTTGTTTTTGCAGAGTCCAAAATGAGGAAAAGACTCTGGAAAAAAAGCTGCTGCCTTCCAGAAATTAAAGCTCAAAATAATTGCGAGGGAGTTGGCCGGAGTGCTTGTTGCTTGAAAGCCTACGCAACCAAGTCCTATTGCTGAAATAAGCCGAAAAGAAGAGAAAGAAGAGAAGATTTCCACTTTTTTTCTGTTTAATTTGTGTATGATAAGCGAAAAAAAACTTGTTAAGGCGAGTGTCAGCACCTTAACGAGTGCAATACACACCCATTATAAAATCTGCAAAAACACCATGACCAAAAATGAGCCATTATCCACCCATTAAGAGAGACGATGTGCATATTAACGCATGAGCCACAGCGGCTCATTTTCATTGATTATTCAAATCTCCTGCATGCCAACAGGATCTAATGTTGATTAATGTTCTGTGTTTATCTGCACATCCCAAAGGTCACACACGCAATTTAGGTTCATACGCTGAAATTGTTTGGATTCCTTGCCATCAGAGCTGTCTAAATAAAACCTCAAGGTCAAAACATATGGCTGGACCGTGTCTGGTCAAGGTGCGAAATTGTGGCCGATCCGTGACTTGGGTGGTCGGTGGTGGAGTTATTAGAATTCCTGGATATGAAATGCTCATGTGCAAAAAAAAGACGTCAGAATATTCCTTTGTCAGTG